>PVKA01025819.1:0-32514 GCA_004027165.1 Ctenomys sociabilis
TTCTGTCTCCTGGATCCCTAGTACTACCTCAAAAAATTTAAAATTAAACATTCATCATGTATTTCTAGCATCTTATTTAACCCTAATGTTAGGACACTGTTTTTCATTTATTTTCAAATTGTTATGTGAAATCGTATGTGATTTTTCCTATGAATCTTAGTTAAATACATATAAATGCTTCAAGAATAAAGTAAGCTGTCAAATTCAGCTCTGGCAAATTAGACTGTATGTTTGAACATTTTTAGCTCTAGTTTGGAACATTCCAGATGAGTCTGAGTTCATTGACATATTGAAATTTCCACTCAATCAAGTATTACTAATCTCATGGCCAGAATTCTATGAATTGCATCATTCTAGTATAACGGAAAGCTTGGGAGTTCAAGGACTGTCACTTCTCTCAATTTTTTTTTTTCATTTGATTCAATGAACTATTTGGAAAGAGGAATTTAATGAGAAAGGATTTTAAAAGTTCAGAAAGGGAATTGGATGTGATCACTGGTTCTATACTTGGTTGTTGTGTGCACCTGGGACAGCTGAGAAAATGTGGAGGGAGGAGTAATTGTGAAGATCCAAGAGCAAGCACATCATTTGCTTCAGATGATAAACTCCTTCTACTCCTTTCCCTTTCTCTCTTTCCTTCCACTCTCCTTCTTCCTCTTCCTACTATGCTTCCCTTTTCCCTCTCTTTCCCTTTCTTCCTCTATCTCCCTCATTCTTTCACTCTCATTAACTAGAATCAAGGAACTTGGCCTTCATAATATTCTGAATCTTCCAATGACTTGATCATTACTAAGAAAAATATGAATTTGTGAAATTAGACCATATACTAGCATGAAGCATGCATGAATATTTGTTACTTCAAACCAAGTGAATATTCTTAACAGTGAATATTCTAGATCCTTTCATAGTTTGAAATAGTTGGAACTTTAGGGGAAACTCCAAAGCAGAATACTTGCTTAGTGTATTTGTAAATTACCCACTGATATGTCATAAGATAGTAACAATAATAACAGCAACAATTTAATTTACCTAGTTAAGGATGAGTTTCATGGGCAACAACAGATAACTCAATCACAAGTGTTCTGTGGTAGTACTTTGAGTCCCTGAGTATCGTCCTTTATACAACCACTCTCAAATGATCTAGGTATTTCCCTTTCCTGTATTATCTTAATATGAAGTTATTGATAGAACTAGCAAAAGACCAAGGAAATCGCTAATGGATTTATGTATTAGGGTAATGCATGACAATGTGTCCTACATGGGAAAAAATATCTCCTTCAGCCATGATTACTTAATCTTAAAATTGATTTAATTTTAGAAATTATACAAAGGAATACAATTTTAGAAGAAAAACTACCTTCAATATCTTGATAAATTATCTTGTTACTTTTTGTTGTATATATTAACAATATTATCAATAAAATAATCTCATTGTCTATTCATCTTCACTCTAGGACTAAAATATTATATTAAACATTTCCTTACTTCTCTTGGCAACCACTGACACTACTATTCAGGGAAACAACTATTTCCAATTGTAATACGTAGGCATATTTGGATTCCTATCATAACCATTGTTATCAGACCAATTAATTCTGTAACACATTTTCTGCAATTATCCCTGTTTATGCAGCCTGGAAAGAGATGCGAGCCCTGCATTGAAGATGGCCAGTGCTGTTCTGTTCAACAGTGCACATGCACCTCATACTGATGCATTTTTGTTTAACATGCTACTCATTGCAATATTCATCCAGCTTTCCTTTCAGTCTTCTAGTGTATATTTCAGTATTAAGGATATTTGCCTAAAATACACTTTTTTCAGTTGTTTATTCCCTCATCTCAAAGCCTGTAAAAACATTTCAGTCATATCATATTAGTAAGGTATTTTTATTTATTTATTTAATTTACTTATTTATTTATTTATTTATTTATTTATTTATTTATTTATTTATTGTGTTACCAGAGATTGAACTCAGGACGTTTCACTTGCCAGGCAAGTGCTTATAATACTGAGCTATCTCCCTGGTCCCAAGTGAAGTTTTTAATGTTTTTCCAATATCACAAAAACTATCTTTGCAGCGTGTTACCACATTTGCTTTAAAGTGTTAAATTATCTTATCATTACCAACCCATATTACCATTGCTGCTATACAACCTATCAGTCCTGTAGCAAGGTTGGAAGCTGGAAGAAACTTCTTCATTGGCATAAATTGAAAGAAAGAGATCAAAATCCTTTTAATAACCATCCTAACCAGAAACAGGCCAATAGATACTTCCTCAGAGGCCCTTTAGAACATGGCAATTCACTGCACCTGAGTACAACTCCCAGTGAACTACGTCACCATAGGAGTTGTCAGCTGATCTAACTGGAAAAGTTGCTGTATCCAAAGGATACTCCTCATTTGAAGCATCAGCTATCTACTGAATATTCTCATAACACTAGTACATAAACAGTGATGAGTGAAGTAAAATAATAGTTATCCCTAAACATTTGAGAGTAAATTATATATATATGTATGTATATATATATAAATTATTCATATATACAATGTATATTTCAAAAATCTGTGAGATTTCATTACAAAACTATGCAAAAATTATCAATGTTAGGAAATTTCTAATTAATATAATATTATTGTCAAATGTACATTCTATGTTCCAATTACACTAATTTCTCAATACTATATATGTATTTTTTGGTCACAAAACTCAGAAATTTTCTTTTCTTTTAAGTGGTCTTTCAAGTTTTAAAAACATTATGAGTAGTATAAGTTTTTAATACATGATTGTTACATTAAATTTTGAGAACACTGCACGTATATAATGAATCTTAATTATTTTCACTTTCCTTTACAAATTCCTTCACTCCCACATTTCTTGGGAACTTTCCCTTTTGAAAAAATATCTCTATCCCTTTTTTCTGTAATGTACATTTACTTTAAAGTTATTTTGACTTTGGATTTCTTATTTAAAAGAAAATATTACATTTAAGTTTGTGTGATTTATGTCACATATTGTATTCTGCACGTGCATCCATTTGCTCAAAAATACCTCAAATGTGTCAGTCGTTATAGTATAGTAGAATTCCAGTGAGTATAAATACATTTTCTTTAGCCATTCCACCATCAATCAGCATGAAAACTGCTTGTAGGTTTTAGCAATTATTAGCTTTTCTTCTCTAGGCCTAGGTATGTATGTGTAACTATAATATAATGTTGTAAACCCTTTTGTGAAGATAATTAGGAAAGTAATATCTGGGTCAGATTAATTTTTATTTTCAGTTTTTCATTCTTTTTCATTTTTATTTTTAAAGAGAACATAAAATAGTTATAATAAAAACATTAGAAATGATACAGAATTTCACTAAATAAAATATGAATTAACAGTATTTGTTGTATTGCATTGTTTTGTCTTCAGTTTAGTTGTGTAGATTACCAGATAAATGCATGCAAAGTTGGAGAAAGAAAGAAAAATTTTAATAAACTATCTGGTCAAGCATTGGCCGTGACTCATCCACATGGATGACACAGACAAAGGAACTACAGAATAATGTGCAGGACTACAAGATAAACCCTGAGAAGACTTCAATGACCACAGAGAGAAAAAAATGAAAAGCAAATTAATCATTAATTTCTCCTTTCAAAAGACCAGCAGAAATCCACAGTACATTTATCCATGCCGTTCTGCTTACATACATAGATATATCTCTTTTCCCACCTTTCTCCCATTCCTGTGCTCCTCATCTCAGTAATTACCTCCTTTCAAAAAGATTTATTCCATTTTCATAGTATCTATTGTACCTTTCATATTTTATTTACCCTTTCACTATTGAGACAATATAATGTTGGCACATGTGGGTCTGATTTATTTCACATAAGAGTATGGTATCCAGTTGAATCCATTTATGTATAAAAGCCTAAAGTTTATCAATCTTAAAGCTGAATAATACTGGATTGGGTAAAATTACCACAGTTTTTTCATTCATTCCTCAGTTGGTGGGCATTTGGTTTGTTTCCACGACTAGTTATGATAAATTGTGCTGCTACAAACTTGAGAGCAAAAATATCACTCTGATGTTTTCAGTTCTTTTGGGAAAACACCCAGGAAAGGAATGGCTCAGTGGAATGGTACCTCCAGGGGAATAGCTCAGTTGAAAGGGACCTCCAGTCCTAGTTTTTCAAGGAATATCAATACTGATCACCACACTAGTTGTACTCATCTGCACTTTCATCAACAGTGGAGAGGGGTTTCTTTTTCTCCAAAGGCCCACAAGCATTTCTCATTGATTGACTTCTTGATGATAACCATTCTTTCTGGGATAAGATGAAATCTCAGTGCTGTTTTAATTTGCATTTCTTGAATGACCAATGGTTTTGAACACTTAATTTTTTTAATTAATTAATTTATTTATTTACTTGATACAGTTGTCACATGCAACTCGGACTCCTAGTGATCCTTGTCTCAGCCTCCCCATATCTGGGATTACAGGCATGCACCACCATGTCCAATTTCAGTGGACAGAACAGTGGGGCCAAGGTTCTGGGTCCAGCATAACATAAGTACCAGAAACTGAACCTGGGTCTTTGTGTTTGCTAGGCAGGCACTTAGGCAGCCAAGCTATCTCCTCAGCCTGAAATAGCACATTTTGAAATATACTTATTTCATTTGAGTCTAGTCATCTCAGATTCCCATTTTTAGGTTGAGTCTTTGAACTTGGGGGCCTGATATTTTAAAAATTCTTTTTTTTTTTTTTTTTTTTTTTTGCAGAATTGGGGATTGAACTCTGGACTTTATGCTTGCCAGGGAAGAACTTACCTTAATAAGCCATCCTCCAGGCCTCTAAAAATTCTTTACATGTTCTGGATAGAAGGCCTTTCTCAGAAGGACAGTGGGACAGTTGGCTATAATTTTTCCCAGATTTTGGGTTTTCTTTTTACCCTATTGATGATTTCTTTTGAAAAGCAAATATTGTTTTTTTTAAAATGGGGAACCTAGCTGATATTTCTTTGAAGTATTTCCTGTACAGATTTTTGTTCATGAACTCTCTACCTATCTACCTCCATGTCTTTCAGATTTCTACCTACCATTTCTTTCAGAAGATTTAGTGCTTTTCCTTTAATCAATTTAAAATTTAATCAATTTTGACTATAGTTTAGTGTATGAAGATAGATGCACATCTAATGTTACCCTTTTGCAAGTGGAAAGACAATTTTCTCAGCACTATTTATTAAAGAGGCTATGTTTCTTCCAGTGAACATGTTTGAATCCTTTGTCGAAGTAACGTGGCTGAGTATGTTTATAGTTGTATCTGCAACTTCTAATCTGTTCTATTGATCCTCAGGTCTGTTTTGATGCTGGTATCTTGCTGATTTTATCACATTAGCTGTATAGTAATTTCAGGCCAGGAATTCTGATGTTTTTGTCTTTTCTTTGATATCCAGGATTGCTTTTTATATCTGGGGCTCTTCTCAATCCAGATGAATTTTAGGAACGATTTTCATACATCTGTGAAGTACACAAATGGTATTTTAATTGGATTGGATTGCATTAAATTTGTATATAAGTATTTTGTGAGAATGACTATTTTCACATTGCAATTTCTTTCTATCCAGGATCAAGGAATATCTTTTCATTTTCTGAAATACTGTTGAATATCTTTCTCAAAGTACTACGATTTTCACTGTGTAAATCTTTTATTTCCTTTGTGAGATTGGTTTAAGTATTTAAGTTCATTGTATATTATTGTGAAATGTACGGATTATCTAAATTGTCTCTCTGTTTAGTTGTTTGTACTTTATATATTTGGTACAGGGTCTCACTATGCAGCTTGGACTTTTAGTGGTCCTCCTGTTTTCAGCCTCCACAGTACCAGGATTATAGGCAAATGCCACCATACTCGCTCTCTCTTGGTGGCCAACTCACCACACCTAGGGGCAGGACCTGCACAGTATGTGATGTGAGAGATCCAATCTTGGATCCTGCATAAATTCTCTCACTAAGTTTTTGTTGTTTATATTCAAAAATTATATTGATTTTTGAGTGCTTACTTTGTATTCTACTATGCTACTGAATTTTCTATTTAAATCTACAACTCTAGGTGACATTTTTTGTGGTCTTCTATGTAGATCATCATGTGATCTGCAAATAATTACAATTTGTCTTCTTCCTTTCCAATCATTTATTCCTTTTATTGTTCCTGATTTTTAAGTGATGGCTTTTAGTTTTTGTTTTTTTAATATGATGTTAACTGTGTGTTTCTCATGGATGACTTTCATTAGGGTGAGATATAGGCTATGTATTTTGATTTTTCGTAGGATTTTCATCATTAATGAGTTCTGGGGTTTTTCCAAAACTTTTTATTCATCTATTGAAAATATCTGTGATTTTTGTCTTTGGTTCACTGCAATTGGTGTATTGCATTTATGAGTTTGCATATATTGAACCATCCCTTCATTCTTGGAATGAATCCTACTTGGTTGTGATGTATGATCTTCTTGATGATTTGTTGCATTCTGTTTGCTAGTATTTTATTGAGGATTTTAGCATCTGTGTTCATTAAGGAGATGGGCCTGTAGTTTTTATTTTTTTATTTCAGTTTTTTTCTGGTTTTGGTATCAGAATAATGATTGACTCCAGGAATGAGTTTGGGAGAGTTGCATGCCTTTTAACTTCATTGAAGATTTTGAGAACAGTTGATATTAAATGTCTAAGTTTCTTGTAGAATTTAGCTGTAAATCCATGTGGAATTAAGCTTTTCTTTGTAGTTTTTTATTTTTATCTATCTATCTATCTATTTATCTATCTATCATCTATCTATCTATCTATCTATCTATCTATCTATCTATCTATCTATCTATTTTTCAATGCATTTGGTTGTTGCAGGGTCTCATTATGCAGCTCAGATTCATAGTGATTCTCCTGCTTTCAGCCTCCCAGCTCTGGGATTAAAGGTGTGTGCCACTATGCTCAGACTCTGGCCAGCTCAGCCTGCTCTGGGCGCCGGGGATGGCACAGCATATGGTGCAAGGATTGAAGCACTGCACTTTTCTTAGCATGATTAAGCAGGCATTTCAGTCCACTGAGTAACTCACTGGCTCCATTGTTAGGATTTTTATTACATTTTCATTTCATGTTATCTTTTTATTCAGAATTTTTATATCTTCTTGACTCAACTTGGCAATTAATATGGATTTAGGAAACTGTCCATTTCTTCTGTGTTTTCCATTCTGTGAGAGTAAAGATCCTGGAAGTAGGAATTAACATCTGAATTTACATGGGGTCTATAGTTATTTTTCCCCTTTCATTCCTTATTGCATGAATTTGAGTTTTATCTTTCCTTTTTATGATAAACTTGGTTAATGATTTGTCAATTTTATTTGTTCTTTGAAAGACCCGGATCTTTGATGGACTAATGCTTTGTACTGTTTTCTTTATGTCCATTCCATTAATATTTGCTCTGATCTTTATAATTTTCCATGTTCTTTGGGCTTTTGGCTTGATTTGTTCCTTTTCCAGGATCTTGTGGTGCAGGACAAATTTGTTTATTTGGACTTCTACATTTCTAATATGTGAATTTAATGCTATATATTTCCCTCTTAAGACAGCTTTCATTGTATCCCACAGATTCCAATAAGTTTTATCTACATTTTGTTCAATTATAAATATTATTTAATTTCTTCTTTAATTTCACCTGTAAATCAATGATTTTTCAATATTTTTTTTTTATTTAAGTTCCATGTTTATACTGTTTTGTGAATTCTTTTGTTAATGATTTCCTGTTTCATTGCACTATGGTCAGGTAGTATGGATGGGATATTTTTGATTACTTTGCATTTCCTTAAGCACGTACCATGCGGTAGTATATGATCTATTTTGTAGAACACACCATGTGCAGCTGAGAAGAATGTATACTCTCTCATCCCTTGCTGAAACACTCTCTAAAGTTCTACAGAGTCCATTTCTTCACAATTTTGTTTTAGGTTTATTTCTTTGCTGAATTTTTACCTAGTTGATTCATGTCTTAAGATAGTGGTACATTAAAGTCTCCCCTTAAATTGTGTTATATCTTATGTAGTTTTCCATGTCTGTTAAAATTTGTACTATGTAGTTGGATAGTTCTACAGTGGATATATATGTATGTATGTATATATATATATATATATATATATATATATATAATTGTTATCTCTTTAACTTTTAATCATTCTTGGTTTGAGAATGATATTTTCATCTACTAAAATAGCTGCCCCTGCTTTTTTGTGGGTTCCTGTTGCATTGAGTACTGTTTCCCAGCCTTTGACTCAGTGTGTGAATTTCCTTTTGAGTTAAGTAAGTCTGTTTACACAGCATATTCTTGGATTTTGTTTGTTAATCCATACTGTCTCTCTTTCTTTTGATTAGTGATCTAAGTCCATTTTCATTAATGGTTATAACTGATATGTATTGGCTTATCATTGTCATGTTGTTTTCCTGATATAAATTCGATATTTTCTCCCATATTTTTAATTACTTGCTGTGCTTGGTGGTTCCTTTCTGTTGCTGTTCTTGAAATTATAGTTGCTTTGTGATCTTTCTAAAATATTTGTCAAGGGGTGAGGGAGATACTTTAGGAGAATAAGTGCTTACCATGTAAGTACAAGGTCCTGAGTTCAATCCCTAGAAACACCAAAAAATGAAACAGAACAGAAGAAAAGCCTTAAAATATTTGTCAGGAATTTTATAGGTTGCTTTAGTCATTGTGAATTTCTTCAGTTGGTCTTTGTCATGGAACAAAGACATTATCTCAACATGAAATTTGATACATAGTTTTGCAGGATATATCTATCTGGGTTGTAAGTCATTTTCTCTTAGTATCTAAAATACTTCATTTCAAACTTTTCTTTTTAAAATTTTTAAAATTCATTTATTTATTTGTTTATGTATTTATTTTGTACTGGTCTCACCATGCAGCTCAAACTCATAGTGATCCTCCCTAGTGCTAGGTCTACAGTCATGCCCAATTTCAGTGGCATGGGCTCAGGGGCTGGCATGGCATGCGGTACTGAGGATCAAAACCAGGTCCTTGCACTGCTCAGGTAAGTGCTTCCAAGCTCTTCCTGATTTGATGGCTTATGGTTGAGAAATTAGCTGTATTCGAGGACCACGTGAGTAGCACTTCTAGAAAGAAGAATGGTCATCTTAATCTTGGCTGAGCCTGACAGTATTTCCTTGTATTGACATGTACAGAGCCAGCTAGGACTTTTCTTCTCTTTTCAATACACTTAAGCAGTGTATATTGGTTTAGCCAAGGTGCTGGTGGTAACTTTTGAAGACAGCATGCATGTTTCCCTGGTAACTCACACCTGCTGTTCTCCAATATGAGCCAGGTCAAACAGGACAAAGAGCCAGTGCTCCATGCTGTCAGCTGGGATCGAGCCTTGTGATAGAGCCTATGATTTCTTGGCTCTTGAAAGATTACACATCAGAGCAGAAGCACCAGATCCTTGAAACATTAGATACTATCTCAATAGCATAATGCAAATTACTTTCTCTGCATATGACAGAGGTAAATGTAGACCACCCATCTAGTCCAGCTCACAGTAATCATCTACTTCCCACCATTCTCTTCCTCAGGCCACGCCTCCTTCTCAGCAGAATAAAACCCAGGTGCAGCTCTGGGTCAGCCGCTTTTTTTCAGAAAACCATCTTTGTGGCTGGATTCAGGGCCCCTTTGCTCCCCAATAGTTGCACTGGGAGAAGTAGATTGGAATTAACTTAGTGTGTTTCTAATAAAGTATTTTGGGGATTATAAGTATAGACTTCTTGGGCTGAGACAGGAATCAGGAGGGGACACCTATAAGCTATGATTCTGATGTGCTTTCCATTTTAGGTGATATGTTTCTCTTTAACAGTTTTTAACATTCTTTCTTTTGCTAAATTTCTGGGTACTTGATTGTTATTTTTCTAGCTGTAGATTTATTTTGATTATGGCTAATTGGAATTCTTTGTACCTCACTTGTCTGCACATCAGATTCTTTTCTCTTATTTTGGAAATTTTCTGCTACTACTACACATAATCTCTTTATGCTATTTGTGCTGACTCCTGCTGTTTCATTAACACCTACAAATCCTATATTTTTTGCATCACCTTATTGCTGCCAAATTGTTACTTTTTGATTCCTTTTTAGTTTTATAGATCTTTCCTTTTGTGTTCACTAGTTATACTTCTGTTTTCAAGGTATGAAAGTTTATCTTCAATTTTGTTCTTACAATCTTGCTATCTTTCAATGGAATTTTTAATTTTCTGCATATGTTTCATGCATTCTAACTCTTTCCTATATCAGTTACTCAATTTTTCCATCATTTTTCTATTATCTTCTATTTTTTATTATATGTATTTTTTAAATATGCTAAGCAGTTCTTTCATGATTGCTGTCATTTCCTTTTTGACCTGAGAGAATATTTCTGATCTGACTTCTCCTAAACCCCTGTGGACTTGTTACTTTACTTCAGTTACTATCATTTCAGAAATCACAGATGTATGCCTTCTAAGTTCTTCTGTGTCCTTGTTTCTCGGACTTGCTCTGGGTTGATGGGGGTATTGAGATTGCCCTTGGTTCCTGCATTTTTGAAGTTTCCAATGATCACCCAGACTGCGCAGTAGTATGAGAGTGATAGGCTGCACATAAGAAAGGTTCCTGTGACAGTGGGAGGACAGGATAGTACTCACTCAGGTTCTCATCCCTGTTGTTGGATGTTGGGGAGGGCTGAAACTCACTGATGTTCTGCAAAGCAATGGCACAGGCTATAGCCACTAGGTTTTTGCAGTTGCCTGATGTCCACCTGCACCTTCAGACATTGTGATAGTGGGACAACAGATCTGCTGCACCTCGATACTAGTGGTCTATTTTTAGTTTTTTGAGTAATCTCACAGATTTCCACATTGGTTGTAGTAGTTTACATTCTCACCAATGTATGTCGGTGCCTTTTCCTCTTCATCCTTGCTATGATTTGTTACTATTTGATTCCTTGATGCCATTCATTACGGAATAAGAATGGAATTTCAGTATTGTTTTCATTTGAATTTCTCTAAAGCCAGTGATATGGAGAATTTTGTCATGTATTCATTAGATTTCTGTATTTGATCTCCTGAGAAGTGTCTATTTATCTTGTGAACCAAGTTTTAATTGTGTCTTTTATTCTGGAGTGTGGTGTACTACTTTTGAATTTCTTCATGTATTCGAGACATTAGTGTTTTGTCCAAAAAGTAATCATCAAATTTTATTTCTCTGTGCATTGTTTCCTTTGCTATATGATTCTAATTTTGGGTGATTCCATTTGTTGATTCTTGATGTGTTTTCTTGTGGAATATGGATTCTGTTTATAAAGCCTTTGGTTATGCCTATGTCTTTAAAAGTTTCACATATTGTACCTTCTGCTAGGCTGTTTCTGTTTTAATATTATTCCTTTGAACCATTTTTATTTTAGTTTAGTGAAATGTGAGAGGTATGGTTCTATGTGAAATAGTTCATGTGTATAAAGCCAGGTTTTCAACTACTCCTTGCTAAAGAGTCTATCTTTCCTCCAGTGTATGACTTTGGTCCCTTTGTGAAAGATACAATTGTAGAATGTATCTGGGATTGATTCTAAATTTGTTGTTCTGGTCCATTGACCACCATGTTTATTTTTCTTAAAGTACCATTCTACTTTTGTCATTGTAGCTTTGTAATACTGTTTGAAACAGTACTGTTATGCCTTCTACTTTGCTGGTTTGTCAGGATTCCTTTTACTATTATAGTTTTTTTGTTGTTCAATATGAGTTTTAGAATTGATTCATCATACACAATTTAGCTATTTTTGTGTATGATCACACCTATACAGAAATAATATATTTCTATTTTCTTATGTCATTGTTTGTCTTCATATGCAGAGTACTGTAATTTTTGTTTTAGAAAGGTTTGCCTTCCTTGATTAAGTTAATTGCAATATAATATTTAATTCTTCTTTGTGATTTTCTGTGTGGGATGATTTTCTTAATGATTGTCTCAGTGGGTTCATTATTGATGTTCAGGAATATTATCTACATTTTGTGCAGAATTGTATTCTGCTACTTTGCTGAATTTATTTATTAATTTGAGGACACTGGTGTTGACCTTTTTGGGCCTTCAATGTAGAGAATCATATCATCTGTGAATAAGAACTGTTTGAATTATTTCTTTCTTCTGTGTCCATAATTTATATTTTGGTGCCAGGCATCAAACACTAGAACTCTTGCATGCCAGACATGTACCCCTTTCATTTCTTTACTTGACTAAAAGTTCTGTCTAAAGATTTGACTACTACATTGAAGAGGAGTAATGATAATGAAAATCCTTGCCTTAGTCCTTATTTTAGAGGAGCAACTTTCAATTCTTCCCCATTTAATGTGATGTTTAAAACAGGTTTGTCATGAGTGGGTTTAAAACTTTGAGATAATGCCTTTCGGTAGGATGTGCTCTCACTTATGCTATTTATAGTTGGGTCTTTCCTTTATTGTAAGATTGGATAATTACTATTCTATTTGGTTTATTCTTTCAAAGAACAGCTTTTACACCCATTAATTTTTTTTTTTTTATTTTGAAGAAGAAAACAACAAACACAAGGAAAATATTCAAAACATGATATTGGGGGGTATTTTTTATTTTTTAATTTTATTTATTTTATCATTTTTGTGGGGGGTTGTTTCAGGGTCTCATTACTTACCTCGGACTCATGGTGATCCTCTTGTTTTCAGCCTCCTCAGCAATGGGATTACAGATGCATGCCACTATGTCCAGACTATCTTCCTGGCTCAGCGAGCCCCGGAGGCAGGGCTGGCATGGCATGTGTTTTCAGGGATAAGACTGCAGTCCTGGCTCTTTCTTACACTTGCCTAAGCAGGTTCTTTAGTCCATTGAGCTATCTCACTGGCCCTACCATTTTTATAATCAAGGAGTGTTTGGATATTTTCACAAGCCCTAAAGAACTTAACTATGTTTTTGTATCTTAAATCTCCATATTGTGGAAGGCTGTGTAATGCTGGTCTCCTCATAAAATTACAAAACTAATATAGGAATTTGATCTTGTTTACCTCCAAAGGTGAGAGCTTAAATTTGATAATCATTGTAAAATATATTATTCATTTTAAAGATAAGTATTTTTGAAAAGGAAACAGAAAAACACTGGCAATGTTTGAATCAAAGGACCTATTATAGTAAATGATGTATTGTCCTTAATCTTTCTCAAAATGCTCCACCTCATGGCAAGCACATACCAATATTTTTGCCACTTTCTGCAGAAGTTGTAAAAGTTTTCCTTGGTGTGTGATTTTAGTGCACTGTTATAGTTCTCTTGAGGTATTCAATCAACTCAAAGTGTTTACATCTGATAGCAGTTTGAATTTGGAGAAATGAAGAAGTCACATGCTGTCAAACCTGGTGATTTATATAAATGACGACACAGCATAATTGTTATGAGCCTTCCTTCCCACTAATCAGTATTCAGCCAGTGTAATTAGCACACAAAATTTTACCACCTTTCTAAAAACAGTAATAAAAGAGAATTTCCAGAACTGCTTCAGAATAGGGAAAGAAAAGTGGGATAAATGAGTTTGAAGACAGTGAGAATATTTTCAAGTGGATTAATGGCAGTGTAATTTTACACTAATAAGCCTTTATTTAAATTATCACTACATATTTTAATTATACCTCATAGCTAGGCAAATGCAGCCCTAGACCTACGTCTATTATAAAATATCAACAACTGGAGCACAACAGCTACATCTTATTCAAATCTGATTATCATACCAATAACTATGTTTTGAATAGTGTAGAAAAGTTAACATTTGCTGTAGAAGAATTGACTTCATTTTGCATATAAATCACGCTTTTGTAGTAGTAGACATGGTGAACAGGTATATTTGACGGAAGAAATGAAAAGGACAAGATTTAAACATGTAAAATTGAATTTTTAATAAATGTAAAGAAGGTAATAATTCTACTAGAAAATGAGGAGTGTTTATGAATCATACATTACAAATCACCTAGGCAGTATAGCCTATTTTTCTGTGCTTCAACATATCACAAATCAGAGATGTTTGCATTGGTCTCTGACATACGAAAACTGATCAGTAAATTGCTGATGACTGTGACTAATAATAAGGACCAGGTTGATGAAGAGCATATCAGTGATAATCTATAATTTAGTTGAGTTTATTAGGATAGCAAATGGATCAGTAAATTATACCACAGTACCATGGCATTTCTATCCATATATTGACCCAATTTAAAGTAGACTGCATTTCTCTTTCCCTATATCTCAATAATGCTTTTAAGAATTTATATGTTCTCCTATGAAAGGGAATTCAAATTCTCTTTTCCTTTCTCAGTTGGGATATTTCCTTCTACTTAAAACCAAACATAAAACAGCTAAAAGTCATATAAATAATTTTGAATTACTTTTAGAAAAGTGCTTCAGATTCAATTTGTTATAAAAAATAAAAAGTTGGGATCAAATATGTATGTTCATTGAAATATGCAATCACACCAAACAAAACGATTAAGTCTGAATGATACACAAATTATGGATACGATTTTCCTGAAATTTGTAACAATCTGAAGTACTTACTATGTTTGAATAATATTTACACTCTCTGTTGAGATAGATTTATAGAAAAATATATACAGTACATAGATATGATAGACAATGCAGTAATCTATGGGAGTTATCTCTTTATAGCAAGCAAAAGAAGAGTTGTAAGAATTTCACACTGCTTATGTACTTTCCTGAACTATGGGATATGGTTTTCATATAACTTTTGATGTAGCCATTAACTCATTGTGAATCATTCTGGGACACAGAGTCCCATGATAGCTAAAAACAATGTACTATTTCAAGTTCTTATCAGATAAATTTGCTTCAGTACAAGTTTTCTACTGGTGGCAGTAGGTAGCACAAAACAGTTATAATACAAGACCTCAATATCTATTATTATCTATTATAGTTTTGCTTTCATATGACCAAGAAATTGAGCCCATTTTAATGGAAACTTATTTTGGGTCATGTTTTATAGCAACTAATGAAACAAAAAATAAAGGAGTGGAATTGATCAATTTATTGAGTAAAAGTAGGTGGAATTTCTGCTGTTTAAGTTATAGAACTGTCTATATAAATTTTGTCCCCTACTTCATATTAATAATCTGGTATGTTTTCAGGAATATGTATCAAATGAGATTTTCAACAGAGGCCAGATAATATGTTCTAAATCAAATTTAGTGAGTTTTAGTAAGATGAAACAGAAAATGATAAAATAGTATTGGAACAGAAGACAATATAAAAGCTCTTAAACATACTACAAGAATTATTCATAAAACTTTCTTTCATTCAGATAAATGTGTGTGTATATGTGTGAATCATGGTTTATTTCTTACTGTGGCGCTGAAATGCTTCAATGCAAAAACCTTTATGACCATGGTAAGAATATATACTGTGACTTGGGAAAAATTATAGCCAGCTGTGCTTGAGACAAAGGTCTTCTATCTAGAACTTATAAGGAATTTTAAGAAATCAGGCCTCCAAAATTCAAAGACCTCATCCAAAATGGGTATCTGAGATGAAGGTACACTTCACAGATGAAGAGACATAAATGTCAAATAAATATATAAAAATGTTCAATATCATTGGTCATTCAAGAGATGCAAATTAACACAATGCTGAGATACTATTTTGTAACAGAAAGAATGGTTATTATGAAGAAGTCAGCCAATAACAAATGCTGGAGAAGCTTTGAGGAAAAAGAAATCCTTCTCTACTTTTGGTGGGCATGCAGGATCATACAACTATTATGGAAATCAGTATAGAGATTCTTCAAAAAGGTATGATTGGAGGTCCCATTCAAGCCAGTTATTCCCCTCTTAGGTATGTTTCCAAAAGAACTGAAATCATCATAACACAATGATATACGTGCACCCATGTTTATGACAGCACAATTGCCAACATGACAAGCTTCTCTAAGAGGCTATGCAGTGCACAAAGTTACCCTCTGGATCGAGGAAGAAATAATCAAGATGAGGATCAGAACTCCCTTAAAATGAACCATAGTCATTCTCAGTAACATTGAGGTTCTGAGCCCCTCCCCTGACAAGAACAGCCAAGTTCATCAGAAATGCCTGCATGATAAGATCCTCCAGCAGTACAGCCTAAAAGAAGAAGCAGTTCCAACAGCTCAAAACAGCTTCTCCAAGCAGTTTCCCTAAAAGCATCTCAATAGTTTCTCTAGTTCTATCTCTTATGCTTCTAGCAATAATCCTCAGGTGGGACTCCCACACCTACCACCACACTAGTTCAATTCAGTTGTGTATGATAAGTTGACCACCAGTTAGCAATACACTAAATATTCCTTTTCTCCCCACAGCCCCTCCATTATTCATTATTAGTTGATTTCTTAGCCACTCTTTCCAATGTGAAATTTAATCTCAGTGTTGCTTTGATTTGCATGTCTCTAAAACCCCTGAATTTAAACTTTTTTTTCATATATTTATTTTGCACCTGTATTACTTATCTGAGAAGAGCATATTCTTCTCAGAAACCTATTTTTGGATTCAACATTTACATTTCGTAAGTCAGGTGTTTTTCCCTTCTTTATATGTCTACATACAAATTCTTTAAAGAAAAACTGACGGGAATTTTTTTTTTCCACTCTGTCAGTTACCTTTTATGTCTATTGGTGATTTCTTTTACTTTGCAAAAGATTTTTTAAATGTATTTAGTACAGTATACAGCATCTCACTACACAGATCCTCCTGTTTTCAGCCTCCCAATCACTGGCATTTCAGGTGCACACCACAAAAGACAGTCTCAATAGCCATCTCAGCGCGGCCCACGGGTGGGGCTTGCATGGCATGCTGGGGATCAAACCCTGGATCCTGGGTCTGCCTAAACAGGTGCTTCAATCTGCTCAGCTTTCTTGCCAGGCTACATAATTTTTTAATAGCATGAAATCTCAGTTATTGATTCTTTGTAATATTTCCTCTGTACTTGTTATTTTGATTATGGAATCTTTGTCTACACCTATGTCTTCCAGAGTATAGGCTATTCTCTTTCCCAGCAGATTTATTGTTCCTGTTTTAATGTTTGTATTTTTGCTCCATTATGATCTTGGTTTAGCTCTTGGTGATAGACATAGGTCTAGTTTTGGTCTTTGTATTTAGAAAGACTGTTTTCTTGGCACCATTTATTAAAGAGGCTGTTTTTCTTTCATGCATATGTTTATCTCCTTTGTCAAAGTGCCTGAGTGTGTTTGGAGTTGTTTTCACATCTTGTAATCTCTTATTCTGATCCACAGGTCTGTATTTTTCCCCCATAGCATGTTATTTTTTATTACAACAGCTTTGTTGTACAATTTAAAGTCAAGAATTGCCATGTTCCATCCTATTTGTTGGCAACAATTATTTTTGCTATTAAGTCTTTATGCCTCTATTCATTTTTTGGATTATGTTCTGTTATTCTGTAAGGTATATACTAATATTAATTGGATTGAGAGTGCATTAGATCTGTTTAAAAATTTTGGTAATATGTCCATTTTTACTATTTTGTTCCTTCTTATCCATGAACAAGAAATATTTAAATTTTCCGATATTTTCTTCAACCTCCTCTTTCAGAGTACTGTAATTTTCTTTGTTTGTACTTTATAAATGGATTTTATGACATACAGTGACAAGCAACAACAATAATACTGAAAACTTCTCATATTAAATTTCTGGCAAAATATCCTTTTATAATATAGTATATGCTTCCCAGGTGTGGGGGTAGTAAAGGACATGAAGCCAGAATGATCCTGGCCAAGACTAATATCTTCTAATTTTGTATTAGCAAGAAAGGTAGAAATCAGTATTGAGTTAGATATCACTAGAATATTTAATACTGGTAGGAAAAAACGAGCATACATGATGTGGAGAAGAGGAGGAAGAGGTTACTCCTGGTCTGAGAGCAAAGCATGGGTATGCATAAGGGACCAGGCCACGATTCCCAGCAGCTCTATACTATGTGGGCCATGGTACCACAAAATTAGTGACAAAACCTAAGTTACAGGTTTGTGAGAGGCACAGCCTAGGTACCACCTTGGACAGGGGTGACAGGAAGGAATTATTGGGCACCTGAGAGGGTTATGCAAACTGTAAGATCAGAGGTATGGGCTTCTTTACCATATGTACCTTCTTCTGTCCACTTGCTAATTGAGCCTACTGGAGTCAAGATCTAAGGCTCACCACACCAAGGCCAAGATGGCTGTGAAGCAGGAAGTAGGGCCCAAGTAGTTCTAATGAGAGATATGTCCTGACAGGTAAGGAAAATACTGACAAAAGGAGTTCACATTTATTTTGGCAAGAGCTGTATATATGGAGCTGGCTGAGCTTTCAGGTATTCATTCCTACTGTTCTAGTTGGAGGTGATTTAGGGATTGGAGGTGACAGGGGCAGATGCAAAGAAGAACTAAGGTCCTGGAATAGTATGAGATACTACTGCTCAGTGTTGACTTGATTGAAGCTTAGGCTCCTATAAGGCATTGGGGGAGGGTTTTTACCTGAACCAAAGGACCAATGGCCTTGTAGGCTATAAAGCCTCTTGAAGGCACCACCTTTCTGTCCTACACTAAGGAGAAACCGAGTTCCTGAACTAAGAGAAAAGGTATATTACTGAGTTTCAAACAGTCGAAATCTGGGAGACAGAAACAATAATGACTAAATCTTTTACTCTCGAAGCATTAGGAAGCCTCTAAAAATGGATAGGCTCCGGGAGGCTAAATTTTAGGTCAGTTGACCATATCATGGCCCTACTTCTTTTTCTAAGCCCTGTAATCCAACCCTGGAAAAAAAATCACATGACATGGAAGAGGAAGCCAATGGTGGTTAAGGAGAGTAAGGGTAGTTTTCAATCTACTTTACATTTATCTTTCATGGGTAACAGCTACGTACTAGGAAGTTTTTGCCTAGTCAAATGGAAAGTGTCTCAGAGCAGGGGAAATGGTCTACTCTAACAAGCTAGATTAAATAAGTTAGAGGGGAAAAAGGGGTCTCATTGGCACCGCAGTGGACCATTTGTCTGCCTAAGGAATTGTGCAGGGCTGATGGACTATGTCTGGTCCCATGGCTGCACTGAATGCTTGGCATAACTCCAGAGCTGCCCTACTTAGTGGCTCCAGCACAGTGTAAGTTATACAAATGTATCAGGGATAGAAGGAAGAATGAAAGAGAGGTTGCTAGAGGCTGGGTGTCCATTATGTGACTACTTGGACTCAAATTCATCAATGTGCTGCTTGGTGTTGCCCTGCTAGATCTGACACAGGGTCTTGTATTTATATCTGCCCACTTGCATGTTCTCAGCATGGATCATGTCATTGGCAGTCTTCTTGGACTCATCATGGGCATTGGCCAACTCTGAAGCAAGGGTCTTCAGGTTCTTCTGCACTTGCTCATTTTTCTCTGCCTCAGTGGTATGTTCCTCCTCACTGTGGTCCTTGGTCGTAGCATCAGCCCACAGGTCAGCATTGTCCTCTGCCCCATTCTCATATTGTTCATTCTGCTCATTTTCTGCAGGCTCTGCCACATGAGGAGTTTTAGTGGCAGTCTTCAACTCAGCATGGGTCTTCTCCAAGTCTTCTTGTACCATCTGTGACTTTTGTTGCCACTCAACAGCCTCACTGTCCTTCTTCTATCAAGCCATCTCTAGCTGAGAAATCCGAGCTGTCAGCTTTGCCATTTCTGAATAGAGCTGTCCGCCCTGCCATTTCTGAAGCCAGTTGTTCTTGTTTCTTCTTTTGGTCCTGGGAGGACTGCAGCAAAGCCTCCATAGCCTCTTTCACTTCCTGGGTTTCCTTGGCCAGCTTTTCAGCCTAACTGTGAGCACGTTTCCATTCCTGCACAAGTTCCAGGGCTCTGTGTGTCTGTTCTTCCAATTCTTGTTGAGTCTTCTTAGTCTGTTCTTCAATCTGCTTCAGCTTCCCCATCAGTTCTTTCTCCCATTCAATCTTCTCCTCCTTTTCTGCCATCTTACACTTCTTCTTCTCATTTTCCAGCAGGGCATGCTCCATCTGCTTCTGGTGCTTCTCCTCCCAGGCCTATGCCTTCATCTCTTGTGCTTCAATGGTATCACGCTCAAGGTGGCGCATATATAGCTCATGGCTCCCCATGCACAGGGTCAAAATCTGCTTGTTAATCCTCAGTCGAGGAGTATAAAAGACAAAGTCTGGGGAATTTTTGTCAATAGGCTTGATAACAAATTTCTTGTCATTGAAAGAGATGTTCCTGATTTCACTCCAGGGGAAGCCAATTTTGAGCATCAGTCTGTCATTCTGTTCATAGATGTTGAGACCTAGGGCATCTACCCCTAGACACAATTCTGAGCCGTTCTTGTTCTTGATGCTGAAGTAATTCACACCATATATCTCCAGATCTTGAGCAATCTTTAGATTTTTCAGGACAGCATCATCTCTGAGCATGGCATGGTGTTCTTCATGCCAGACTTGAATTCATTCGTCCCACTGATTCTTGTTGACTTTGTGTTGCTCCAGAACACTTTGAGGCAGGAACTTGTTTCCAGCCAGGTAGCCAGACTTGTGCACCTCCTTGTTGAAGTCACCATACTTGGACTGGACAGCATAAGAAGCCAACTGTACAGCAGTTTCAGGTAAGCAGTAAATGTCATCATTGGGAATACCTTCCTTCACTTGGAGAAAGAACAGGTGCTGGGTGATATCCTGGATTAATTCTTCAGATACATCTTCAGGGTAGAATTTGGCCTGGAATTTAAAGAGCAGAACACTTTCCTTTTGTACATCTTTTGAAGTTACCTTCTTATTGAGTTTCGGCCAAGTGGAGAAACTCTTGGTGCCCTGATACTGCACACCAAAGAACCAAATTTCCCTCAGGCCAATAGTTTTCAACACCTGATCAAACAGCTGCTTGCTGGTGGTATTTGGCTGGATAGCAAACTCCAGCTCTGCATCCGTGGTGGTCACATGCACACTGATCATCTTGAGCATGTTGGCAGCAGAGGAAATGAGTCGGTGAAGTTTGGAATGAAACTGACGAGCAGATCTGGGAACATAGTACACAAGGCTCGAACTCCAGGGATCAAGGGGAGGCTCGGATTGGATTCCTCTCCAGAGTCTGGGCTACTGCTCCACTTCCTGCTAATGGGCTATGACTTCACAAACCCCACCCAGAACAAAGCCCTGTAATTTTCAATGAGTATATTTAGTTGTTTTCTTAGACTGACTCCTAAATTTTTCAATTTTTGTATTTTTCTATAAGGTGTGCACTTTACACATTTTTTTCTCAGTGAGTTTGTTGTACCTATACATGAATGCTCTTGACCACAACAAACAACACAAAACAATATTACAAGCAAATAGAAAAAGGATAAAATGTTAGACAAATTCCTCTACTGTTCACAGCTCTGTGCCAGTGTACAACTCGGATTGCAGAAATTCGCTCTGTACTCTAGCCCAGTTTGCCATGAAATTTGTGCTGGGTACTTAACAGAATTTGTTATGTGAATTTGTTGGCTGGGACTGTTCTTCTGTTGCTGTAGACATCTTCGATATAGATTGGGGGGCATGCCAGTTTCTACTCTGTGTCTTTATGTACTAGAGCACAACACTGGCTCACTTAAGTTGTGAATTGCTGGCACATATTCTCACTACTGCTTCACATTATTTTGGGCTGCTAGTGGCCCTTTTTGGTGTGCATGTGAATCCACCTAGGCCTGCTGTCTGGTTCTGCTTGCTTGCAGACACATATGTGCTACTCTCCTTAATTCTTCCCAGTGTACACTGGTATATATCTTATAATACACACTATTACTATTGACTAGCAGTAATATGACTATTACTTTCAATGCTCTTTAGTCCTTTCTTTGTATGCTTCTGTTTGTTACCCTTTACCTCTAGTAAAATCATCCTGCTTTATACATGAGCAAAAATGCATCATTAGGTCTACCATATTTCCTTTATTTATTCATCTATTGATAGGTATATGGGCTGCTTCCACTATTTAGTTTTTATGAAATATGACATATGAATATGAGTTTGCAAGTATTATTATAATATGACTCCTTCAACTCTGTAAGTAAGATATGCAGGAGAAATATCAATGCTCAATCAAATGGAATTTCTTTTTATTTGACAGGAATATATAGATAATAGAATTATTTTTTTTATTTTTCCATAATTTTATTGAATAACAAATAGCAAGGAGATAGTTTCAAATCATATTAGTCAGACAGATTCAATTATTAATGCATTGCATATTAATTTCTTAGAGGTTTTTTGTTGTACAAGGTGCAAACATGATATTCTATTCATAAAATACTATTAGAGCAGATCCCTTTATTCATTGAATTAAGAGCATGTAGCTGTATAACTATCTTTTTTTTTTTTCAAAGTTGAATTATAGGACAGTTTCAATAATTAATACTTTTTAAATTGCTATCCTCCTAGTGGTTATCCTTTGGAAATACAAGTATCTATAGTATAAGAAGCAGACAGAATATCCTGTCCAAACATTATTAGTGCAAATTTTTCTTCTCTTAGAATTATAAGAAAGTAGTTGTGTATTTATCCTAACTATTCTGTATATAAAAATACAGAATGGTCCTTCCTTTGTATCCTTTTTTTGTTTAGTCTTGTCAGAGATGGGTATCCTATGGCATTCAATTATTTTAGGTGCTTGAATTCAGCAAAACACTCCAACATAGTCCAGCAGTCCACAATAGTAGTGGGTTATCCACAGAAGTTGTTGACTAGAGCCTTTGACATTTTACAGCTCAGCATATTAATATGGCCTTTCTTTATATACCTCATTTTTATACTCTTCTGCTGGATGGTTAAGACTAAGAAATGCAAAACCTATATAACTAGAAATGTAACTTTTGTATCTGATAAGGTCAGTCAAGTCCCCTCATGGTTTATCCTGTAACCCTCTACTACACTTTGTAGATCCTTTGTCAGTGTCAGCCATATGGATGAGTCACGACAATTGCTTAACCAATCAGCTCTCTGGCAAAGCCTGTGAGAAAGCTTTCTGTCCATGTGACTTTCCTTGGGCACACTGTACACCATCAATCACATTCCCCTGTGGCTCCATAATCACCTTGATCAGAAAAATTGGGACACAACTGAGTTACATGATGTTACAGTACAGGTTCTCTTATATCCTCAGTTTTCACTGACCTTGATAGGCTAGTGCCAGAATGTTGGCTGACCTTGCAGCCCTTCCATTTCTCCAATTTTTGATCTGCAAACTTAGGTTGTTAACCATCCAAAACAGAAGCTGATTATTACCGTGCAACATATGCAGATCGGTTTACCATAAGTATCTGTCTAAATATAAAACATATTAGGCATAACATAGAACAGATATTTTCCATCAAGGACTGATGTATTGAACTTTAAGTCCTTACAGAATATGAGGAAAAATTTTTAAAACTCGTAATATGCGCATATTATTACACAAAAATTTAGTAATCTAGCCATATGAAGGCTTGTAGCAGAAGAGTCCTGTAATATATTTTCTTGTGTCTCTTGTTTTCATTTATCACCCATAAAAAAAGAAAATTTTACTTTCCAGACAGTACAGTAATAATTGGTACATCAAGACAGGAAGTATGTATTTAGCAGACCAGAATGATAAGCATTGCAAGTGTGGATCTTCTATTTCACATTGCTATCTTCACTGCAGTTTCTTGGTTCACAGTTACCAGCATATATAGACAGTCATGTTGAGAATCCTAACATTTAACTGCTACTTTCATAAACCTGCTGATGTTTCTAGGGATCATTGCCTTGTCCATCTTGTGTGTAAAAGTGTATGGCTTTCTCCCTGTCCAGTTTCCCAGATTTTCTCCTTACCAACTCATTTTCCAATCAAGTTCTCGCTTTCCTCTTAGCTGTGTTATACCTATTTGCATTTCTTCTTTTGATTTCTTATACTAGAGAAACTATATGATATTTGTACATGTGGGTCTGGTATAGTTCACTTATGGGTATATCTTTGAGTGGAATGCATTTAAATATAAATGCTTCAAGTTTGTCATTCTTTATAGTTGAGTAACATTTCATTATATACAAATACCATATCTTTTTCATCCATTCCTCATGTGATGGGTATCTTGGTTGTTTCTAAGATTTAGCTATCAGAAATTGTGCTGCTATAAATACAAGTACATATATATCATTATGATATGAGGTTTTCATTTCCTCTTGGAAAATTCTTAGTAGGGGGATAGCTGGCTTGAATGGGATTTCCAGTCCTAGTTTCTTAAGGAGTTTCCACAATGATTTCCATAATGGTTGAACCAGTCTACATTCCCTCCAGCAATGTAGAAGTGTTCCCTTTTCCCCACCTCCTCTCCAACATTTGTTTTTGGTTAATTTCTTTATGATAACCACTCTTTCTGGAGTGAGATGGTTTTAATTTGCATTTCACAGATGGCTAGTGATGTGGAGCATTTTTTCATATATTTATTTGCTGCTTTAATTTCATCCTCTGAGAAGTATGTATTCATCTTGGATGCCCATTTCTGACCTGGGTTTTCAAATTTGAGGTCCCTAATGTATTTTAGTCCCCTACAAATTCTAGAGAGCAGATTCTTGTCTGAGTGCTTATTAGTTAAGATTTTTTCAAAATTTGTGGGCTGTCTTTTCACTTTGTTGGTAATTTCCTTTGCCATGCAAAATCTTCTCAGTAAGTGTTGGTCCCAGTTGTTATTTCATTCAAGTGTTTCCCGTGCGAATACATATTTGTTCATGAACTCTTTGCCTATCCCTATGTCTTCAAGAGTTACTCATACTTTCTCTTCTAGGAGACTTACTGTTTCAGTTTTAATATTTAGATCTATAATCCATTTTGACTTTAACTTAGTGCATGGTGAGAGGCCTGGTTCAAATTTTACTTTTTGGCATGTAGAGAGCCAGTATTTCCAGCAGCATTTGTTAAACAGACTATCTTTTTTTCCAGTAAGCATGTTTGGCCCCATTTTCAAAGATCAGTTGGCTGAGAGTGTTTATATAGCCTCTGCATCTTCTAATCTATTCATTGATCCTCAAGTCTAGTTTGTTGCCAATATCACGTGGATTTTATCACAGTAACATTATAGTAAAATTTCAAGTCAGGATTTGTAATGCCTCCTGCCTTGTCTTTGTTGGCCTGGACTGCCTTTGCTATTCTAGGTCTTTTCTGGTTCCAAATAAATATTTGGAATGATTTTGCTAGGTCTGAGAAGTATGTTGTTGGCAATTTGATATTGATTCCATTAAATATGTACAACAATTTTGGGAGTATGGGTATTTTCACGATGTTGGTTCTTCCTATCCAGGAACAGGGAATATCTTTCCATTTTCTGAAATCCTTTACCATCTCTTTTCTTAGGATGTTATAATTTTCCATGAAAACTTCTTTGACTTCTTTGGTTAAGTGAATTAAAAGGTATTTCATTTTCCTAGGTGCTATTGTAAAAGGTATTGTTTCTATAATTTCCCTCTCAGTGTGATTATTATTTGTGTAAGGGAATGCTATTGACTTTTGAGTCTTGACATTGTATCCTGCTATGCTACTGAATTTGTTTATCAAAGCTAGTAGCTTCTTGGTAGAATTTTTTGGGTCTTCCAAGTAAAGTATCATGTCATCGACAAGTAGTGATAATTTAACTTCTTTACCTATTCTTATTCCTTTTATTTCTCCCTCTTGTCTAGTGTAGCTAATGTTTCCACAATTATACCGAATTGTAGGAGTAATAAAGAACATGCTTGTCTTGTAACAGATCTATCTAAGAGCAAAAGATTTCAGTTCTTCCCTGTTGTGAATTATATTAGCCCTTAGGTTCTCATAGATGGCTTTTATCAAATTGACATAGAGGCATTATATTCCAATTTTCTGTAGGACTTTGAACATGAATGAGTGTGGACTTTGTCAAAAGCTTTTTCTGCATGAGTTGAGATGATCATGTGGATTTTAGATTTCACTCTATGAATATAGTGTACTACAGTTATAGATTTTCAAATATTGAAACATCCTTGCATCCTTGGGCTGAAATCTAACTGGTCATAGTGTATCATATTCTTGATGATTTGCTGTATTCTATTTGCTAGTATTTTGTCGAGGATTTTTGCTCCTATGTTCATAAGGGAGATAGGCCTGTAGTTCTCTTTTTTGTTATGTATTTCCCTGGTTTTGAAATCAGTATAATACTTGGCTGCAGACTTGATTTTGGGAGGACTGCTTCCTTTTCAATTTCATGGAAGAGTTTAAGGACTGTAGGGATTATATCTTCTGTAAATTTCTTGTAGAATTCAGCTATGAATCCGTCAGGGCCTAGACTTTGTGGGAAGGCCTTTTATTAAGTTTCATATTTCCCTTGCTGTTGATCACTTATTGAGAGTTATTTTGTCTTATTGATTCAGTTTCAGTAATTAGTACTTTTCAAGAAATCTGTCCACTTCATCTATGGCTTTTATACGGTGGGGGTAAAGAGTCTCACCTTCTGAATTTTCACTGGGTCTGTGGTGATTACACCATTTTCTTTTGTTATTACATCCTTTTCATTCCTTATTGCTTTGAATTTTTTCTTTCCTCTTTTTGATGTGGTTAGCTACTGGCTTATAGATTTTATTTATTCTTTCAAAGAACCAGCTTTTTGATTCGTTAATTCTTTGAACTATTTCCTTCATCTTAACTGAATTAATTTCTGCTCTAATCTTTATTATTTCTTCCCATTTTTGGGTTATGGGTTTCATTTGCTCTTCCTTTTCCAGATGTTGGAGATCCATCATTAGGGTGCTTATTTGTTCCAGTTCTGTTTTCCTAGTATCTGAGTTCATAGCTATGATATTTCCTCTGAGAACTGCTTTCATCACATCCCATCAATTCCAATAAGCTGTGGTTAAATTTTCAGTGAATTGTAGATATTGTTCAATTTCTTGCTTAGTTTCATCTGTGATTGCTAAGTAGGGTGTTGCTTAATTTCCATCTATTTAGGTGTTTTTTCTGGTTTCTTTTGTGGCTTATTTTCAGCTTCATTGCACTGTGGTCAGATAATATGCATGGGATAATTTGTGTTTTCCTGCACACGCTTATGCATGACCTATGGACTAGTATGTGGTCTCTTTTAGAAAATGACCTATGTGCAGCTAAAAAAATGTGTACTCAGGTGTGGTTGGGTTGAACACTCTGGGTATGACCACCAAGTCCATTTGTTCCAAGCTCTTGTTTAGTTCTGCTACTTCTTTGCTAATTTTTTGTCTGGATGACCTATCTTTTTGAGCTAAGGGGTTGTTAAGGTCTCTTGTTAAGATTGTTGTCTTGAATATTAGATTTTTGAAGTCCATTACTATTTGGCCTATATTGGTGCAGGCTCCTGGGTTAGGTGCATAGATATTATGAATGTTACCTCTTACTCTTGAATTTTTCCCCTAACCAATATACAGTGGCCTTTTCATTTTGTTTAATTATTCCTGGTTTGAAGTTGAGACTGTGTGAGAAAATGATTGCTATCCCTGCTTCTATCTGAGGTGCTGGGACATGTAGTATTGTTTTCTATCCTTGGACTTTGAGCCTATGAATGTCCTTTTGAGTTAAGTGTGTTTCTTGTATACAGCATATTGTTGGATTTTGTTTCCTAATCCACTGTAACAGTCTATTTCTCTTAATTGGTGAATTGAGTCCATTTACATTGATTGTTATAATTCAGATGCATTGCCTTATAACTGACATGTTATTTACCTGCTGTTGTTTATTCCTTTTTGTCCTATGTTTAAGATTTTTTTACTTATTTTGTGAGTTCCTTCTGTTCTCTTACATGTAGTTCTGGTCATTTTGGTCCCTCTCTAGAACATCTTTCAGTAGCCTATGCAGAGTTGGCTTTGTCATCATGAAACTCTTTAGTTGTTCTTTGTCATGTAAGTATTTCACTTTTCTATCATTCTTGATGGAGTTTTTTTTCAAGGTATAGTATTCTGCATTTGAATTTGTTTTCATAGAGGACTTGCAGTACTTTGTTCCATTCTTTCCTTGCCATCATATTTTGTGAAGAGAATTTGACCACAATTCTGATGCATTTTCCTTTGGATGTGATCTGATTCTTTTCTCTAGCCATTTTCAGTATATTATTCTTGTGCTGGAAATTTGGGATCTTGACTATTACCTGTCTTGGTGTGTTTTAATTTTGTTGAAGTTATTTGGCTTTCTGTATACTTCGGTTACCTGAATGTCAGATTGTTTGCTCATATTTGGGAAGTTTTCTACTATTACTTCTACACATATTCTGTTTATGTCATTTGTATTGACTCCATCTTTTACATTGATGCTTATTAATCTCACATTGTTCATCTTGGCATCATCTTCCAGGTGATGGATTATTTTTTCCTCCATCCTCGTTGTTTTTAAGAGATCCTTTATCCCCTTTTCACTAGCTGCACCAGCATCTTCAAGATCTGAAACTCTGGCTTTGCTTTCACTCAAATGGTTTCTAGCCTTGTGATTGAGATTTTAAGTTTCTCTACATCTCTTGATTCTGCTTCATGCTGCCTATTTCTTTCCTATATTGCTTATTCAAGGATTCTAACATATTTCTAATCTCCTCTAATTTTTTTAAATCAATGTCTTGTTTAGAGATAGCTACTAATTCTTTTACTCCAGAGACTTTTTCAGGTTGGGTTTCCTTCATATGTGTCCATATTTGATTCTTTATTCATATGTTATGAATTCAAATAATTCTTTTTTTATTTCAGAAATTATTTCTCCTCTGAGTTCCTCTTTATCTTCCTGCTGTTGTTTCTCTGCTTGTGATGCTGTTAATTCATACATTTCAGCTGAGCTAGTGTTCTGTGCACCTGTTCAGGGTGAGCTTTGGTTTCCCCTCCCCCTGTGTTTCTGTATTAGATTCTTTACTTCAGAAGTTATGAATTCAAACATTTCTTTTATATTTCAGGCATTAATTCTGCTCTGCGTTCCACTATACCTTTCTGCTGTCATTTCTTTACTTCTGAAACTGTTAATTTATTGATGCCAGCTGAGCTGGTGACCTCTGCACTTGTCATGTGTGGTTATTGAGGCCTGAGATTGCATTTTGCTCCTTGTCTTTGTCATTGTGTATCACATTGACCTCTGACTTTTTGTGTAAAGCTTTGGTGCAGTTATAACCTTAACACCTAAATAGATTCGGGTGGAGATCTAGTAAGTTTGAGTTTATCCAATTATGTCTGGCCTGGGTCTAGCTGTTGTGTTCAGATCGTTTTTGCTGCATCCCTTAGGAGCGAACCTGTTGTGCTCCTCTGGTACAGCAGTGAGCCTGTTGTGCTCCTCTGTTGAACCCTTAGCCTAGGGAATATGGGAAAATGCAGAAGCTCCTCCACACACTCACAGGCTGGGCTAGCCTGGCTTGGGGGCTGAGAGAAACACAAAGTTTCTCACTGCTCAACCGGCTTGGAGGAGCGTGCTCCAGTGTGCTGCAGGGTTCCCGGGGTCTGAGTCTCACTCACTCGGGAGCCTGAGTTTTGATCTGGAGGGATCCTGTGGGCTCAAATGGAGTTTATATTTTGCTTTTATTTGGCAGAACCAGGGATTGAACTCAGTCCCTTGCACTTGCCCAATAAATGCTTCTTCTACTGAGCCATATTCCTGGCCCCTATTTTTTGCTTTTCAGTAAATTTCTATAACGATTCCCACAGTACTTGTACTAATTTGCAGTCCCACCAACAAAGGTTCCTTTTTTCCAAACCTTACCAGGTTTTATTTTCTCTGATTTTGATGACAGCCATTTTTTCCTGAGTAAGAATAAAATCTCAGTGTTGTTAGGATTTTCATTTTTTCTAGTGGGCAAAGATGTTTGAGAGTATTCCTTCACATCCACTTTCATTGAATAGTTTGAGTAATGTTTGTATTAGTTTTTCCTTTAAGTTTTGTCAACATTTTATCTTAAATCTACCCGGTCCTGAGATTTTATTAGTCAGTAGGTTTTTACTATGGCCTTTATTTTATTGGTGATTATTGTTTCATTCAGATATTTTATGTAGAGAGATGGCTCAGTAGAATAAGTGTTTCCCTGGTAAGTGCAAGGGCCTAAGTTCAATTCCTGGGTCTACCAAAAACAAAACGAAACTGATATTTTATGTATTCTGGGTACAATTTTTTTGATTTTGTAAGTACACATATTTGGCACATAGTAATTATATTTATTGAGGGGACTGGTATTTGCACATAGCATATTTGAAATAAATTTTCCACTTTCACCCTTCCCTCTACTCACAATTAATTTTGCCAGTATTTGATGCATTTATTTATCTTATAACTCTTTAAAAAGTTAATTAGTACATATGAAAATTAAAAACCAGAATAATAAGCCAAACATTATATAAAATATTTAAGACTACTGTACTCATTGAAGTTTCAATTTCAAATGTACATTATCCACACTGGGTTACATTTTTTATACAATGTTTATAATTCATATGTGTTATGGTTTCCTCCATTTCTTTTTCCTTATCTAATTCTTTGGCATATAAACTTTTAAAATAAATTCTAATAATTCCTTGTATTTTCATAGTGCTTGTTTTGATTTGTCTTTTTAATTTTTAAAATTACATTGATATAGTGGTGTCTGTCACAATAGCTCAGCAGTCTGAAGTGCCAGCTTAGGCAAGCTTAGGAAAGTACAAGTAGGTAGGGAATATGGTTCAGTCTGAAAAGCCACATGCTATGCCAGCCCCACCCTCCAGGGTGTCCTAAGCCGGCCACAAAAATATAAAATAAAATGAAATAAAGTAAAACAGCATTGCTATAGATATTTTTCTTTCTTGTGTAAACACATTTACTAATTTATCAACTTTGTTTATTTTTTTAAGGAACCAAATATTTGTTTTACTGATTATTTATATTGCTTTTTAAAATTTACATAATAAATGTTCACTATGTCCTTTATAATTTTTATTTTAATACTGCTTTTGGATTTGAATCATTCTTTTCATATCACCTTGAGATCTATAATTAGAGTATTTTCAATAGATCTAGCATTGTAGTTCATGCATTCACAGCTTTTGAGTTTCGTGTAAGTTCTAGTTTTATTATATCCCAAAGCTAGCTTTTGTATGATATGTTGCCACTGCCCTTTAATTTTAGAAACTTTGAAAAAATATTGGTTAAGGTGTTGGTGAGATAAATCATCAGAATAAAGCACCTACTTAGGCAAACTTATGCAAGCTTCCTCAGTTTGATCCCTGGCACCACATGCTGCTCCATCTCTGCCCCCAGAGCAGGATGAGTTGGCCAGAGTTCGGGCACAGTGGTGCACTCCTGTATTCCCAATGCTGGGGAGGCTGAAAGTAGGAGGATCATTGTGAGTCTGACTTGCATAATGAGACCCTACAACAACCAAGTACATTTTCATTACATTTTTGCTGTACATTACATTTTTAATATACATAATGGCCATATGGGTCTTATAACTGTACATGATATAACTTGATACTCTTACTGTTTCTTTACCTTCCATTCAAATTCTTCTTCCTTCTTTATACACAGATCTTTGTTTCCGTTTTTCTTCTTTTAATTTTTTGAATTTTTTGCTTTCTTTCCCCATCCCTCTCACTAGTTTCCTTCTCCCTCTGAACATTTTCCACCTGTTACATGTTGAATGAATGAATGTTGAGACCGCACTCTGAAATGAAATAATTGGACATGCACGTGTGTACACCACATAAACATCACAATGTTTCTCTAATGTGAGAAACTGAGAGTGGAAAAAAGCGCCAAAATGTATTGAAAAAAAATATTATCAAACAGGAAGAATATAATTTTAGAAACTTCTACATTTCTTCTACATTTCTTCTGTGGTGCACTGATTTGCAGAAAATATATTACTTAATCTCCAAGTTATCGTGCATTTTTGTGGTTTATCCTGTTATTGAATTCTTGTTTCATTTCTCTATGATCCACAAGAATGGAACAGATTTTTAATTAATTTGCATTTATTTAATATTCTCCACAGCAGTGTCCAGCCAAATAGCTCAGCAATTAAAGTGCCTGCAAGCAGGCACAGTGACCAGTGATTTAATATCCAGGCTTGCCATGCTTGCCCCGCGCCCAGAGCAGGCTTAGATGGCAATTGTGACTGGGCACAGTGGAACACGCCAGTAATCCCAGCTCTTGGGAGGCTATAAACAGGTGGATCACTATGATCCCTATCTAGTAGTGCAACTCTGAACATCCTGTAGACTCCTCTCAAAAATACAAAAATAATGGAAATGGAACAAATTAGCACCTTAATGTTGCACTTCCGACAACTAGAAAAAGAAGAGCAAACAAAACCCAGAGCACAAAGACGGGAAGAAATCATAAAGATTAGAGCAGAAATTAACTCAATTGAGATGAAAAAAACAGTTCAAAGAATCCACAAAACAAAAAGCTGGTTCTTTGAAAAACTAAATAAAGTTGATAAGCCTCTTGCCAACCTCATCAAAAAGAGGCAAAAGAA
>PVKA01025820.1:0-32514 GCA_004027165.1 Ctenomys sociabilis
ATTTTTTTTTTTTTGTATATTTATTTGCTTCTTTAATTTCATCCTCTGAGAAGTGTGCATTCATTTCAGATTCTGAATTGGGTCTTTAAATTTGAGGGCCCTGCTATGTCTTAGTCCTTTATAAATTATAGACAGTAGACCTTTGTCTGATTGCTTATTAGGATTTTTTCAAAATTTGTGGGTTTTCTTTTCACTCTGTTGCCATTTCTTTTGAAGTGCAGAAGCTCCTCGAGAAGAGTTGATCCGAGTTGTTGATTCTTTCAAGTGTTTCCCATGCAAATGTATGTTTGTTCATGAACTCTTTACCTACCCCTATGTCTTCAGGAGTTCCTCCTACTTTCTCTTCCAGGAGACTGAGTGTTTCTATTTTAATGTGTAGATCTTCAATCCATTTTGATTTTAGCTAGTGCATGGTGATAGAGCTGGGTCATTTTTAGTTTTTGGCATGTAGAAAGCCAGGTTTTCCAGCACCATTTGTTAAAGAGGCTATCTTTCTTTCAGTGACTTTTTTTGGCCCCTTTGTCAAAGATCAGATGGCTCAGTGTGATCGTAGATGCCTCTGCGTCCTCTAATGTATTCCGTTGATCCTCAGGTCTATTTTATTGCCAGTACCATGTTGATTTTATCACAGTGGCTTTGTAGTATAATATCAAGTCAGGAATTGTGATGCCTCCTGCCTTGTCTTTATTGGCCAAGATTACCTTTGCTATTCTAGGTCGTTTGTGGTTCCAAATAAATTTTAGGAATGATTTCTCTAGTTCTGGGAGGTATATAGGTGGCAGTTTGATAGGAATTGCATTAAATCTGTACAGCAATTTTGGGAGTATGGCCATCTTCACGATGTTGATTCTTCTGATCCAGGAGCAGGGAATACTTTCATACTTTTTATACTTTTCTGCTGGATGGTATAAAAATGAAGTATACATCGCGGGGCCATAATATTAAGCTGAGCTGTAAATGGCTATGGTCGACAACTTCTTTGAATAACTCACTATTGTGGAATGCTGGACTGTGTTGGATTGTGGTGTCGAGTTCAAGCACCTAAGTTAATTGAATGACAATGGAGTCCCCACCTTTGACTGGTGTAGACAAAGGAAGGGGTAAAGATAGAAAATATCATGATGTGTGTGCATAGACAGTACAGTTGGGATAGATAACGCTGTGCTTCTACATAATCCTATGAGAGGCAAGATTTGCACTAATGGTGGTTGGACAGGATATTATGTCGTCTTCTAGAACTATGGTCATCCACTAGGAAAATAATTATTGAATTTTTGATATAATTCAGGTATAAAAATGAGTAAACAGATACACTCTTAATTTACTGATAAGAGACATCTGCTATAATAATGTCTGTAAGTATAATATCATGTATGCACCTTGTACAATACCAAAACAGTATGAAAACAGTTTGTAATGTATTAATTTATGGAATCTGTCTTGTTAATGTGTCTTAAAACTGTCTGATTGATATTTGTACTTCAATAAAATAAGAAATAAATTAAAATAACAGGAGCAGGGAATATCTTTCCATTTTCTGAAATCCTCTATTATCCCTTTTCTTAGGATGTTGTAATTTTCTGTGAAAAGATCTTTGACTTCCTTGGTTAAGTGAATTCCAAGGTATTTCATTTTCCACGGTGCTATTGTAAAAGGTATTGTTTCTATTGTTTCCCTTTCAGTGTGCTTGTTATCTGTGGAGAAAAATTTTAAAATCCTTTTTTGCAGCTCTTTGAAGTGTGTAGTATGTTGTTGTTATCTGCAGTTACCTGAATGCGCAGCAGCACCGCAAGCTTCTCGCTTAGCTTGAACGATGATTCAGTACTACTGAGCAGCCTCTCTCCACCACTCCCCACACCTTCTCTTCCCAGTTCTAGTAACCACCCTTAGAGTGGATCAACTGTTTTGGATCACCTGCGAGTGAGACCAGACTTGCCCTTTCCATCTGACTCATTTCACTTAATATAATCTACTGTTCCATCTGCACTGTCACAAATGATAGGATTTCATTCTTATTATGTCTGAATAGTATTCTTTCCTTTGTTCATATGAGCCACATTTTTATCCTTTCATCAGTGGAGCAGTAATTGTATTTGAAGGCAGCCAGAATGTTCATTAATTCAGTGAGGAAGTGAAACTAGAAGAAATATTCCTGATTAAGGATTTTTAAAGTTTAAAGTTTATCATGCTAAATGACTTGTGTATTATGAGAACAGCGATACTGTTGAAGTAGGTTTTATTTGGTTGTTTACTTACAACATTGTGAAGGAGGAAGTTATTATTGGCTTATTTACTGGTAACACTGAAACTAAGGCACATGGCATTACTTACCTGACATAATAGGGATATAGGAAATTTTATGTTAAATTTTCTGTTTTTCCCACTGTTCTACTGTCAACCAAAGTGGTAGTAAGTATATTGCTGCATGTGGACTTTGATAAAAACATCATAGTTGTATACATTTAGACTTAGGCTCAGCTATGAGCAACAGAGAGTGAAACACTTGCTTAAGCGACTGATCTTAGAATTGTATTTTATGTCTGATAAAAATCCAGAAGAGGCAGTCCAATGATAGTGTGGGGACTCTGCCTTACTTAAGCCTCTGGGAAAACTATTCCTTCTAGTTTATTATTCTGTTGACTTCAGGGTATGGCTCTAATTCCTTCTGGTTGTAGATGTCAGGAATGACTCAGGTGACCACTTCTCGTTTTCAGGGGCAAACTGGAAGAAGGGGTGAAACAGCAGTAAGGAACAAAAGGCTTATGCTTAAGTCCTCTAAGCAGGATTCCTAAAAGGCACCAAATTATGCATTTGCCTTCACCCTACTTGCAATTAACTTTAGCCACAAAAATATTTTTAAGTGCACTCTTTAATTTGGCCAGCCATGTGCTCACTAAAGACCATCAATTCTAATACCAGGTAAGAAGTGGTGATTGGTATTGCCATACAACCAATCATCCCTACCAAGATGGCTTTGAGGTAGGTTTGGATAGAAGTCAAATGTAGGTGTCAACAGAAGCATAGATATCCATCTAAGAAGCCTGATGTTGAAAGGGAGGGTATTCACTTAGCAGTGCCTAAAACTGTCAACCCTAAATGCATTTGATTGAAAGACTAGTAAAAAAAAAACACCACAGAAATCTTACTTCATATAGAAGTTGAACACAAGCATATGGTGAACATCACAGGGCAAATATTTACCAGGTACTTACTGGTGCTAAGTGGGGCAAGTTCTCTGGGAACTTGGTAATACATTAGATCTTCACCTAAATCCAGAACACTAGTTTTGAGCTTATGCTTTGTTATTTAGACCTGATTTGTAATTATAAAAACCTAAAATAGATTAAATTGATGGATAAATAGATTAAATTGATGGATCTGGTATATCTGTCTTGTAATTATATGACAACAGGCAAGTTATTACACTAAGACCAGATTTTTTTCAGTAAGAGTAGTATATCTTGTCTTGCTGACTTTCTGCAGGTTATGTAAGAATGCTTCCAACTTTTACAACATGGAGTTGGCTCAGTCTATAGCCCTATGAACACCCGGTTTCATTTTCAGTGTCTAAGAAGAAGGCTATTTATGAACATTTGTACACTTGGACCATTATGTATAAGTGTTTCTTTTGTCATATCTGCTCTATTTCCTATCCTACCCCTTGGTGCCAGTAACATAATTTCGGTGGTAAAAATAAATCACTTGAAAAACGAATTTGTTAGAAGTATATTTCAAGTGCATCTCAGGCTACAATTTTCACATTAGTTCTAAATTTATCAAATTTCTATTTATAACTTTCTCACAAAATATGTTTTGATATTCAAAGCATATGAGGAAAGTTTAAAGATGAAAATATTTTCAATTCATTCTTTTATTTGCATGCATTGAAAGTTTAAAGATTAAAACATTTTTTTTTGATGAAAGTATTTTTTATTTTTTTATTTTTTGCATTTACACAGAATGTTAATGAGACAATCTGATGAGTCTGGCTCCATCCTACAAGGTAAAACCAATTTGTTGTCCGAAGAGATTCTTGGTCTCTAATTCAGCCCTCCTGGGACATATTTCCACTTTTGTTTTGCAATGTTTCCTAGATCCTGATAGAACCTACATGAACTATAAGCTCTAATTTAATTTACACATAGTATTGAAGAACACTACATTTTATATTGATTAGATATTCTTTTAGGAAAAGGTTTGTTACATTAACTCAGTCCTTTCCATTGTAAGTTAATTTCTTAAGTCACAAGTTTTGATTTTAAGCAATATCATGTATGACTTCTATCTAATGGGTACTGATGTTCTGCGTATTGTTCAGGAAGTGTTGACATATAGCTAGAGGTTTCTGATGTATGAGCTTTTTGAAATGAACAGTCAGGTGACACTTCTCTCATGTCGGATCTGTTGTTTCAACCCTGTCTACTGCTGCTAGTCTCAGATGATACATTTCCTCTATTATGGAAATTATCCTGCTAGTATTTTAGGAAAGAAACAACAACAAAATACTCCTACTAACTCTACTTTGTGTGTGCATTTATTTGTGCATAAAATAGAAGGCATAGATTGTTATTTGATCAGAATTTCCTCCAAAGTACTTTAATACATGTTGTCATAGTTTTGTAGAATAACAGTTCATAGAATATTAAAATGAAAGAAATGAGGTCCCATGGACAATTAATTGGTGCTATTTAATATGTACCTTTCTTTATCAAGAAACTTGGTTCTGGTTGGCTTATTAATATTGATGGTCTAGGGCACTTCACTAGGCTCAGTAAGTAATCAGTGGCTTTGTGCATCTGTCTTCTAAGTGTTTTTAGGTTATTGAGGGAGAAAATACTATCTAGAAAAAAGACAAAAATGATGAATGGAAAATGGGCCCTGTTTATCCATTAAATGCTGTCTGCAGGCCTTATGTTTACTGATTTCTGTTGAGTACTTAGAGTGAGTGTGCAGTTGTATCCCTGAAGATGTCTGAGAGAAGCAGAGGCTGATTGAATTAATTGGAGGGCGACAGGAGAGGTCATCCTGTCTAGTCCCTGTCCCTGTGAAGGATGGCATAGAAACTCCCTCAGACAGATTGCGACCTGCTTTAATCAGGCACTGGCATTATACCCACACCTGTGCTGTGACCCTTAAAATTGGGAAGAAAAGTGAAAGACCTAGTCAGTCATCCAGAGGATTGACCGTGTTATACAGAGTCAACAACTGTTTTCGATTTCAATCTGGTTGTTCTAGTGCTACACACAGACTACATTTTTCCTTTAAAGTATTTGCGTCTTATACTTATTTAATCTACATTGTTTTCCATTTTTTAAAATTTAAATTTCTACCACAAAATTATTTACTTTTGCCATTTTAGCCAAAAGCAAAACAAAACAAAACAAAACAACAAACAGAAACAAAAAACCTGTGGCTTTTGTTTTAGTTTCCATTCATTAAATGGTTTTATATCTTCATAGGTAGAGTTGTTTAGAGACTCTTTTCACTCATCCCCCCATGAAACAGAATTACAAAAGGAAAGAAAATGCAGTTGAGTAGAGACAACAAGATATAAGAGTACAGTGAGGAATTAGGTGATTTAGGATCCCCAGCTTTGCCTCTTTATAGCTATGAGACTTGGAGAAAGCCTTCAGTCCATCTCTCTCCATTTCAATATGTGTAAAATGAGAGATTTAAAATAAGTTACTATCCATTTTTTTACTTCACTCCAGATTAATAATGTATAGTAAATATACCTTGCAACAGAAATAAAAGTTTCAAGAAACATTTCTCCGTTACTATTTACAATGTGTTTGATTTTTGTTTTATTTTAAAAATTTATTGTTTGTGACACACTGCTTTGATTTCAAGAACTGTTTCTAGTTTATGAAATAAAGTTTTAAAAAGTAGATAAGGTGATTTTTAAAGCCTTAGGCCTCTAATAGGTAGGGCATTCCTACTTTATAAATTATAAATTTGTAATATTCCTTCATTTTTGAAAAATGTTAGGGAGAGCAAGAGTATAGAAAGAAAAAAGGTAAAGTTAGAAGTAGAAAGAAGTTTTACTTTTATATATTTATATTGAAGACAGAGTATCATACTTACTGAAAGAATTCTACTGCTAACTTACACATAGAATGATTAAAAGGAATTGCTGAGTGATATCAGAATCCTTGATGAAATACCTATTCCATCTCTTTCTTTTTATTTCCTAGGTTGCAGTTTACACTTTGGAAAGTTTTAAGCTAATAATAAAAATGAGAAACACCCAGTCTTAAAACCTTGAGCCCAAATATGCAAATATGCACAGTCCCATAGGGCCAAGTGAACAGGTACAACTTTTAGCAGATGAAAGCGAATAGATTTCTATGATCCATTTTAATAGGAACACACATATACACACACACATACACACACACACACACACACATGCATATAAACATGCATATACATACACCATGTTGATTGCTCAAACATTAGTTACTTTTTGGTTACTGGGGCAAAATGCTTGATGCTTGCATTTAAAGGAGAGAAGGTTTATTTTGCCTTATAATTCCAAAGATTTTAGTGCAGAGTTGGCTGGCTCTCAGGCAGAACCAAGATGCTGGCAATTCAAGGCATGTAAAACTGCCCATCCCATGGAGACCAAGAAGAAAAGAAAGGAAAGAGCCAGAGACAAGATGTGCCTTCCAGGTTACATGTCCAGTGACTCACTTCTAACCAGGCTGAATTTCTTAAAATCATAGTCAGCTATTAACTTATCAGTAGATTAATATATTTTTGAATATAGCATCTCCATGACTCCTGTAACCTTCCTAAAGCCCTACTACTAAACACATGAGACTTTTGGATACATTTTATGTCTAAATCCTAACATTTCATCCATGGCCCACAAAAGTATCATGTCCATCTTATTATCAAAAATGCATTGAGTCCCTCCCTCAGAGTCACTAAAATCTTATGTTCAAACTCCAAGCATTGCTGAGAAGTCTAACTCCAAAGACTAAGGCAAACTCTTAGAAATGAGCCCCTGTAAAAATCAAAACAAAATTAAATACTTTCTATGTACAACGACACAAAATGAACACTCCCATTTCAAGATGGAAGACTAAAGGAAAAGACAAGCATCAGAGTAATGTAGGACTTAAAACCAGCAAGGCAAACGTTGTGGTGAGATTTGAACTCTGAGGCTTGGGCAGCCCCACCTCTATAGCCTGGCTGGTTATAGCCCACATAGCTCTGCTATTGAGCTGCTCAGCTGGCTACTGGGATCTCCAGCTTCTTGGGGTCTCTATTGCACCATTATTCTTACTCTTAGAACTTCCCAACTTCCCTCACAAGGGTACATTGCTTATTATTCCAGGGCATTCTTTGAAATCTGAGTGGAAGCCTCTATGATCCACAATGCTTGCATTGTTCGTACCTGCATAGCAGAACCTTGGGACAGTGATGTCCAAGGTTCTCTCTTCTCTTTACCTAATCAGAACTTGGCTATCTCGAAAATGGCTTCCAGGTTTTCCAACTTCCCGGATGAGTATTGCCCTCATGATTCCAATCACTTTCCAAAAGCTACAACTCTGAATACATAAGACTTTTGAAAGACATTTGAAAGCTCTACCATAAATTTATATTTACCTCGTGGCACATCCAATTTCTGGCTTAATCATGTAGCTGATCACATCAGACAGCAACAGGACCTGTGAAGATACATAAGTCAGGTATCGGTACAGATACATGAGCTGGGAACCTAGATAGCACTCTTAATATTATCTTCTGATTAACTCCCATATTTAAATCCTGTCAATTTTGTATTTTAACAGTCTCAACTGCATTCCACTTCTCCATCTTTACCACCACCTTATCCCATGCCACTATTTACCCCTCAACAACACATGATGAGCCTCCCAACTGGCCCGCCATTACCATATGTCCTTTTCTGCTGACCAATAATCTACCTGACATGAAACCTAGTTACTTCACCTTCACATGGGTTGTCTTGAGGCGAAGACACAAGACTCCAACAGTCATGCAGTCATGTAGCCTACAGGGTGTCCTGAGTGACCCCATCCCCTCTGCTTCCAACCTCCTTACTGTTCTCCTTACAATCCCTGTACTTTTCTGCTCTTCTATCACTGAACCCTTGCCATTGTTGTCACTCCTAGGACTCTCATCCAATGCACTTCCATTTATCCTCCAGATCTTAGCTCTCGCATCATTGTTTGCCATGAAGAACCTTGTCGCCTTTTGTTTTCTGTTGTATTCCATTCAGTAGTTAACAAAATCACAAGCCTTAAAGAATGAGGGTAATAGAGATAATTATGATAATAACGGTAGTACTGCACCTCTTATGTGGTGTTTATCATTCTCAATGTATGTTTCAGCTGCTTTGTGTATTCTATATGATTTCACTGTGACAGCAAGCCTATTGAGTAGGTACTGTGATCACCCATTTTACAGATGACAAAACTGAAACAGCAAGTTAATTGACTTACTCAAGTCTCCATAACCACTCAGTGGTGGTCCTAAGATTTGAACATAGGCCAGTGGGATAGAAGATGAGTGCTATTTATCACTAAACTTAGTTTTCTTTCTCACATTAATTGAATGAATATAGAAATCTATATATTTGCATGATTGGATAGAGGGTAAATATTATAGAAGTTTAATTATTTTATAGATCTGCATTGCAAATAATGGTAATCATTGTTTTGCTATATAATGTGTCTTTTCTCATTTATTCCTCTCAGCCACCATGCAATCAATGTGTGCAGTAAATTCCCATTTTATGAATAAAGGATAAGACACTTTAAGGGATTGTCTGAAATCCTGATCTAATCTCAGAACCTTTGTTCTTTGTATTTTTCCTTGACTATAGAATTTGATCTTAGCTTTCCAGAATCTACAGAATATAAATAAGTGTAGAATAAAATGTGGAACATTACAAAGAATCAGAATTTATGAATTATAGCAATAATAAGTAATTAAAATCTAAGTGAAAAATTCCCCATTTTATAAATTTTTACAACACTAAATTTTAAGAAATTAGATCCAAAAGAAATATGTGAACATCTTTACCAAAGATTCCAAGAGAAGATGTGAATAAACAGAGATTCCATATTTTAACTGGAATAGAATCTCTCAATTAATTTTAGAAAATTGACACAATCTTAATAAAAGCTCAGTTTTTTGAAATAGATTAGTTAAGGAATATTTAAAAATAAGAGTGTTACAGAAGTAATAAATCAATGACCTAAACTTATGACACAATAATTCTTAAAATATAGAATTTTGGTATATCCAGAGGCAAATAGCCTACAGTAGAAACTTGAGTTATATTCCAATGTGTATCAAATTGTCATATACTAAAAGTGACTTTTATAAACTCACGAGGAAAGATTATGTATTTAACAAATAGCACTGGAAGAAGCGGTCACTATCTGAAAACTACCATGTTGAGCTCTCTACTTTGCCTCAAATATTACGTTGAAGATCAAGAAATAGTTACATGCAAAATTTGAATCCACTGAATGATTAAAGATTATACAAGATTCTTAATTAAATATTAAAGGTAATCTTTAAAAACATATTTTCTTACAACATAGGGCAGGTTTATTATATGTGAAGTATATGAGGATATTAAAAGGTAACTCATATTAAGAAGAGTGTATCACCATAATGTTTAAAAATAAGGAGACAAGGCTGGGCATGGTGACATATGCCTGTCATTCCAACATTCTATCTAGCTGAGGTAAGGGGATTGGATAGCTCCAGATTAGACAGTTTAGTCACTTAATGAATACCTCTCTTAAAAAAAGCAAAAAAACAAATTACCTAGGGATGTTCCTTGCTGGGACCAACCCCAATTTAGTTTCTACCTACTCAAAAACATAAAAAAAAATTCCATAAGGCACTACATCAATATGCATAGGGTGGCTAACAGATACCCATTAATTTCTTATTTATGCATGCTTAATTTCTGCATTTATATTAAGACTATGTGTTACTTTTGGAATTAACAAAAGTGAAATATATCTTCATGCTTTTGGTATGGGAATCAAACTTAGGATCTTGTGCCTGTTAGAAATGTTATACTATTGGGTCAGTTACTCTTCTCTCATTTCTGGGACAAACAAGCGACACCAAAAATGAAGGAAGGAAAGGTTTATTTAGCTCATGGTTAATGGAGGTTTCAGTCCACACACAGCTGGCTCCAAGGTAGGGTGTCACATGGCACAGAGCAACCTTTCATGGTGGCAGCAAAGAGCAGGAAGAGCAAAATGGAGGAATGGTAGCAACAATGACAACAGAGAGGAACTCTATCTTCCTAAAGTTGCATTCAGACTGTGTGCCTCAGCCTGAGTGCAGTACTCACATCCATCATCCCAGTAGTACTAAGACCCATAATCCCAGTGGATCATTAGTTAATCTCAAACTCTAGAAGTCCCTACCCCATGACTGCATGAGGCCTTGGGGGGACAACTAGACACAACCCATAACAGCCACTAAGCTATATCCCCAGCCCTGAATATATTTTCAAAAAGCAAATCTTGAGCCAAGTCATAGAGTCTTTAATGACTATAATATATAGGGTAGGATGAACACTAGAAGTCCCTTCTGGTGGAGTAATTATAATGGGAAAATCTGATTTCATCTATAGTGTTTCCATCATACCTTAAAGACAGACACTTGTTATTCCTCAATAACTTTAGACATTTTTGAATCAGAATTTGTCTCTTCTGTGCATGAACTTTGATAACTGAGCAGAAAAATGCAAATGACTAGGTTTAATCAAACAGCCTTTTCTTTGTTTGAGGACTTCAAGATCTATAAAATAACTTGCTCTTTAGCATGCCTTTCTTTTAAACTGCTTGCTTTATCTGAAAATATTCTTGTTTGCCAATTGCCTTAGGTTTTTCAGTGTTCTGGATACCTGTGGGCCTTGTATGGGAATTTTAATGCTGGTGGGGACATGTGGCACCTGCTTGAAGCACTTCCCATTTCCTGCCAGGCACAAAGGAGAGAAGTCATTGTGAGCTGATCTAAAGCTCTTCAGTGGCTGATTTATGAGAGCCTCCTGCTGTGTCCCCAGGCAGCTGGCCTTCAGTTCTTCTATGCAGTGCATTTAAATTATAGAAGAAGATAGAGAGCTCATGATTTTTAGCAAAGGACTCTTATCTTTTAATTTCTTCTGCCCTTTGTAAATAGATAAGGCAGAGGCTTAAATTAGTTCATTAGTCCAATACATCTGTCTTTATAGCTCTTCGACACAGCCTACTACAGTATCCACAAAGCAGAAACTTAGGTGTAAAAATCTCTTTTGAAATTAATGTTATTTTCCTAGACAGTTAGGTAGAGCTGTACACACAGACATACACACACACACACACACACACACACACAGAGGCACACACACATAGCTAAAATTGTCTTATTTTAATTTTGTGAACATAAATGCAAAATTGTCTTATTTTAACTTTGCAAACATAAATGTATTAAACTTTTAATGCTGGCTTTCACCATAAATATCTAATCATCCTACTTGTGTGTTTTGGCTGCTTTATGCCAATGTCATCTCAAGTGCATGCCTGGATTGTATAACTTTAACAGTTTAGAAAAAATGTTTCAAATGTTTTGATGGAACCATTTTTCTCCTTTAATCTATTTCAATATAATTTCTGTTATTTATTTAATATTTACTGATATTTCCACAAACATTTGCATTACTTTATTACTTTTATGATGGATTTTAACTCTTACTGTAGTACTCTAGTACTGTACTAGTGGACTCTGAGTGTTTATCTACAACTGAGCTAACCAATCTTAAATCTGCTGGCAGTGAGTTAAATAGCAGTTCAGAAAAGAGAAAAATGGAAAAAGAAGAAAAGAAAAAGATGAACCTGAGTTGAATGAATCAAAGAAAATTTCACAGAAGTAGTTACCATAGACTATTTTGAATCAGAAAGACCTGACTTTAAATCCATTTATTCTCATAACTTTGTAATATTGAGTAAATTATTCAATCTTTTGATTCCTAATTTCTTTTTTGTACAAGAAGAGTAACAATAATTTAATATTAAAGACATTCTTCTTGTGAAGTGTTTCATCCATTTTAATTTTGTGCCTTTTCTCCTCCCTTTCCCTTCTCTGACCATATTTTCTGTAATCCATTCCTTTAACCATTATGTCAAAATAACAGAGTTGGACACTATTATCTTCAGCAAAGAATGAAATTTGATGTGTGACTCTGTTATGAATAAGGGAACTGTAATGACAAAATTAATCAAGATTTAAGAATGCAAGAACTAAAATCCACACTGATGCCAGGGATTTCATTAGTCTGGAATCTCCAGGTCTCAGTAGTAGCCCAGTTGTAGAATATTTACTACTTTTTGAGAATGGGGCTTAGTGGCATTTGTATAGAATCTCATTTATGTGATCTTCTAGTGATTTTAAAACATGTAGGGAGGAAGCATTTAGAAATAAGACAGCACACTCTGGAGGAGTTCTGACTGGTAAAGCTGAGGGCACCTTATCAGGTTATCTCATTGATTTCATAATTTTTATTGGTGTTGAGTTTTTGTATATAACAAAATTAACTGGTAGCTCTGTTTGTCCTCCACAGTACAGCAGTATGACCTTTACTCCAAGGGGCTTAGATTATTGCAGTTGTTCAACCACATTACTGGTACATATTAACTCTAATTATTTGGACACTTGGACACTATATTCTTATAATTAACATCTTATATACAGTCTGTATTAAAATATGAAATAAGTACTGAAGAATATGAAAAAAAGCCTTTTAACTGAGCTCCTGATGCATCTGGGAGGACACCATAAATGGAACCTTCTTACTCACTTGAATTCTGTACACAGTGTGAGTTCTACTCACTAGCTTCAGAACCTGGAATTCTTTACAGCACCTGACCCTTACTACCATACTTCATTAGGTGGTGAATTCTGTCAGTTTTGGGGGCAAAGTATGTATTTTTTCATTGTTCACTTGATTTGCATTGTCTCTGATCTCTACTGGGCCTGTCTCCCAAATAGCATCTCTACTTCAAACCTGTTTTTACTTCAGTTCCCAGAAAAAATATTAAATATTTATCGTGGCTGCCTGTTTCAAGTGGACAATGTTCTGAGTTTAAATCTCACATTTAAATTGCTCCACGATCTAATCTAAGTTGTTTAATTGATAAGAAGCATCATTAGAAATTAATTAGCTTGAGATGAAACTGAAAAAGCAGCATCTGGTCCAGAGAGAAGAAGCGGGAGCCAGATAAGCTGGACAGGTCAGAAATCTCAGCCTGGAAGTCCAAGTGTATAAATTTCCCAGATAAAGCCCCAGGCTTATACCGGGTCTCTAATGTGTCCAAGGAAGCAAGCCTTCCACCTGCAACCCAGCAGATACTCCCACACTCAGCTGCTTCCTCTTATTAGTTTGTCTTTCAGTGCATCTCCGGTCCCACAGTTCATCTTCTGTGCTGTAGGAGGTCACTACATCTCTTGTATGTTTCTGTAGAATGGAATATGTCCAGTTTCTTCCCTATGTTCCTTTAGTTGTAAAACCCATGTACATGCAGGCAAAGATGTAGTCAATTTGGCTGGTAGTAACATTGGTCAGTTTGTTGGTAGTAATTGTTCTGTAGTTTGTAGGGCTGTTCCTGACATGTTTTCACTGAGGAAAAATCACTGGGCTTACAACATTCATGTATTTATAGCAAGATGGTCTTACTTTTAGTTTTTTTTAAAATAATTTTGTTGAGAAACAAATAGTAATGAGACAGTTTCAAAACTGATTAGTAGGACAGTTTCAATAATAAATATATTGCATGTTGTTGTCTTAGGGGTTATTCATTGTACAAAATGCAGACATAATATCCTGTATACAAACACTATGAGAACACACCTTGTACTTCATTAAATTAAGAGAATGTAGCTATATATGTATCCTACTTACTTTGAATATACAGATACAAAATTGTCCTTCATTATATCCTCTTTTTGGTCTAGTTTTGTCAGCAGAGGGTATTCCATTGTCATTTAAATATTGTTGGTGCATGATTTCAGCAAAATATTCCAATATAGTCCAGTAGTCCATAATAGCAGTGAATTGTCTGTAGGACTGGCAATGCCATCAAGCCTTTCACTGTTCAGCATATTAATATGGCTTTACATTTTATTCCTCATTTTTATACTTTTCTGCTGGATAGTTAAGATCAAGATAAAGCAAGACCTATATAACAAGAAATGCAACTTTTGTATCTGATAAGGTCAGTCAAGTCCCCTCAGGATTTATCCTGAAACCCTGTACCACACTTTGTAGATCCTTTGTCAGTGTCAGCCTTGTGGATGAGTTATGACCATTGCTTGACCAATTTGCTCTCGGTGAAAGCCTGGGAAAATGTTTTCTCTCCATGGGTCTCTCCTTAGACACACTCTACATCATTGATCACATTCCTCTGTGGCCCCATAATCTCCTTGATCAGTAAATTTGGGGAATAACTAAGTTACGTGATGTTACAGTACAGGTTCTCCTATGTCCTGAGTCTTCACAGACCTTGAAAGGCTAAGGCCAAAATATTGGCTGCCCTTGCAGCCCTTCTTTTTCTCTGTTTTTCGGTCTGAAAAGTTATGTTGTTAACTCTCCAGAAGTGAAACTATTATGCTACAATATATGCAGTTGGGTTTAACCTAACTATCTGTCTCAATATCAAACATCTTAGGCATAATGTAGAACAGGTATTTTCCATCAACTATTGACATGTTAAACTTTATGTCCTTACAGAGTATGAAGAAAAAAATTGTAAAAATAAAAAATATTAAAAATATTAATAACACATATTTTTACACAGAAATTTAGAAATCTAACCATATAGTTGTCTAGTGAAAAATACAAAACTTCTGTGGAATTTAGAATAGTTTAATATTTTTGTGCTACATGCATTAACATACAGTATTCATATCAGATTCACAAATTCTCTTCTCTCTTATTCTTTTCACGGCAATGCAAGAAAATGATTTAATAATTTAAAATAGTTGCTGTGTACTTAAGAGAAAGTCAGAGTGAGCTGAAAAAGATGTTTAACTCCACAGATTTAGAGTATGGGATTATTCCCACCTGAAGTGGAGACAGTAAGAAAAACTAGATATTTGATTTCCTATTAATATAACAACTGACAGCACTTCCCATTTTTGCTGTAAGTTGAGTTCTGGTCATTGGGTCATCACAACATTAATATTGGGTTTTGAAATTTCCCTGTAGAAAACCAAACTCTATCCCTAGAAATGAGAAATTCTTAGAAAGCAAAGCCTAGTACCAAGAATCTGTCTATCATTGGATTTAAAATTCCTGTTGGGCTCCCCTTAAAAAGTCACACTGTAACATACAGAGTACTTTGTAAATTTGAGTTTATTCATCTTTATAACAGGAAGGAATAAAATTCAACAAGATACATGATGGAATGTGAGAGACTAGAACTAATGTTAAAATACATGAGACATTTCTTAGACCAACAAGAATTTACTGTATTTTCTGGGAAAGTGATGTAAACTCAGGAGTTTTAGATTTCATTAATGAAAACATAAGACCATTTTACTATAAAATTTATGAGGCTCAATTCATCTCCCACCATGCAAACACTTGTCACATGTTGTTAATTTTTAGCTATACACTAAAACACATCACATTTTTACAATCAGTGGAGTTTTAAATGAATGGCTGACATATAGCATTTGACAATATTTAGCACTTTATATGAATACATTAATGTTAACTTTAGAAACTATAGCATAATGAAATTTTACAGTCAATTAAGTTGATGTGTCACTGTCAGCCTCCCAAGCTCCTCTCTTAAATGAATGAGGGAGTCAGATTTAGGAAGGAAGGGGCCAACTTTAACTGCTATAAAAACTCCTGCATCACAGTGAGGCTCACACATTACAGAACAGAAATATGTATTATCTAAATACTGGAGGAGAAATAAACTCTTTGCTTTTCAGTTTGGAAGTGCTGTCCCAGTCTTTCGATTTGTGACCATGTACTTGATTTAGAGGAAATGTCTTCGAGTGTCCACTGAGTCACCTGTGACACTAAAATGTGTCACTTAAGGCTTACTTAAAAGTGTTGGAGAGAAACTGCACAAAATTGCACAAAGTTAATCTTCATTCATATTAACTAGATTTTATAACAAACCAAGGAAATAAACAATTTGAAAACTGAAATTTAAATATGCTTTGGGTAAGCCAATGTGATATTTAGTTATTTTTATCTTTTTTGAAAGAAATTGCTAACGCTTTATTTAAAAGTGCTTGTAAATCTATTACATAAAATCTATTACATATTACTTTTAAAAAAAGAGTAGTTGAAGAAGAGTATGTGTATTATGCTGGGACTCTATTACAATTTGTCAGAAAATTGTATATAAGTTTCTTCCAATTATTAAATACTGAGGAATATGTTTTTATAAACTGACAATAAATAAATAAAGCATTAACACAATATTATAATATATTATATCCAGAATATTTTGCTTATAAAAATTTAGCAGTATAAAATATAGACTTATATGTAGCTTTTGCCTATGTTTCATGGATTGTGAGTAATTTCCAAATTTCCTGATATTCTCATTATCACTGCTTTCAGTGAAACAATTTGGCTTACACATTTTCTGCCAATTCTATTTTTACTGTTCATCTCTCACATGTAGAAAAAGGAATATTTTCCACTTTCTTTAAAGGCTGCAAGGAAAGACAAAGTCAGACAAACAAATAATAATAATCACTGAAGAGTGTGTGTGTGTGTGTGTGTGTGTGTGTGTGTGTGTGTGTGTTTATATCTGCATCAGCATCAGGGAGCTTCTGGGATCAGCAATTCTGTTTTATCTGGAATGCTAGACATCTGTTTTAAAATACCGTCCATCACCTTTTGCATATTGAGCTTGTGTCTTTTGCTGGATCCCTCCCTGTTTGTTTAATTTTTCTACTTATCCCCCACATCCTGTTGCTACCCTCCAGAGGGGAAGAATTTTAACTCTTTCCTCTTTTAAAATCTCACGTCATTTATGTCTTTGGTTAACAGGAATTCCAGTCACCCATGTGTATCTAAGGATAGGACTGAAATTTAGAAATTTTTAGATACTTGGAATTTTATGGCTTTTCTCTCTTATCCACAGGTTTTGAATCTTTAGATTGAACTGACCAGGGAACAAAAATATTACTTAAAGAATATATTTACATGAAATATGTACAGCCTATTTATTCTTATTTTTTTTCCCTGAATAATACAGTATGACAATTTTTCATAGACTGTTAACATTGTGCTAGGTATTAAAGAAACCTAGATTTGATTTAAATGATCAGTTTAAGTTATATGCAAATACTGTACCATTTAAAAAGGGGACTTGAGCATCTGTGAACAGTGATGGCTGCTGCTGATCTGGAACAAGTCCCTTCCAAGTACTGAGAAATGACTATAGGGTGTTAAGTTCATCTGATGGGAAAAAGGAGTTGATTTGGTTCTATTTGCACATAGTATGAGAGGATTAATTATTTATTTATCAAAATTTTATTTTATTTTAAAGAGTAAAAACAAAACTCCCCAACAAAAACAAATAACAAAAACAGAAATGGAGTAACATCCAACAATACATATGGTACTTATTTTCAAAACAAGAATACCAAATTAATGGTGGTTATTATAGTACTTATTTTTATTGTCAGATCTGTTGCTCAGATTAACAGATACAGGTATACAATATTGGACAAATAATTGAATATTAACCCTTGTTTTCAATAACTTATTTTTGTCCTTTTAATTTTTAAACTTATTTCATATAATTTGATTTACATATGATTTAGTATAATCATAATTGATAAAACATACAAAATCCATAGCTGAATACCTTTCATCTTGTTTTCCAGAAATGATTGTTTTTATTTTGATACCTCTTTGCTGTAAATTCTCTAAAGAACTAATCTGTATTGATTTGGGGGAACTAAAATATTAGAAAACAGTGGTTTGCAAAAGCTGAATGACAGGTTTGGCTGTTTTAGTACATTAATTTTATTGAGAAAAAAGTAGCAATGAGACAGTTTAAAACAGCTTAGTAGGACAGTTACAATAATTAATACATTGTATATTGTTGTCTTCATAGTAGTTACAGTACAAGATGCAGATATGATATCTTGTCTAAACACTACTAGTCCAAAACTTTGTTCTCTTTGAACTAAGAGAAAGTAGCTGTATATCTATGCTATTTTGTATATACAGTACATATATTTCACTACCAAAAGGTTCATTTATATCCCCTTTTTTGTTTACTTTTGTCAGAAATGGTTATTCTGTCCCAAATATTGTAGGTGCATGAATTCAACAAAGTAATCCAAGGAGAATATGGGGCCACAGAGGAAAGTGACCGATGATGTAGAGTGTGCGAAGGAGAGTCATATGGAGAGAAAGCATTCTCTCAGGAGCAAATTTGCCAAGCAATGGCATGACTCATCTCCATGGCTGACACTGACAAAAGATCTACAAACTGTAGTACACGGTTTCTGGGTAAATCCTGAGGGAATTTGACTGACTTTGCCAGACACAAAGTTACATTTTTTTTTGTTATATATGTCTTGCTTTATCTTGGTCTTAGCCATCCAGCAGAAAAGTATAATAGCAAGGTATAAAAAATAAAGCCATCTTAATATGCTGAGCTGTGAAAGGCTCAAGTCAACAACTTCTGATATTGCCAGTCATGTGGACAGCCCACTACTATTGTGAACTACTGAGCCTTGTTTTATCAACTTGTGGGGAAGTTTCTAGAATGAGAGTCTTCATGTCTCCAACCTAGAAAGTTCTGAGGCAGCACTGAGGAATCTGTGCTTAAAGTAGCAAGAGAACATGGCAATAGCTGTCCTGGCTCAGAATCTTTCTCAGTCATTAAGCACAGTGATGAAAAGTCAATGAAACCCAAGGGGGTATTTCTCCACTCAGGGACCTTTCTTACAAGTAGCCATTTGGTCTCACTTAGTGCACTTCCCCGTCATGTGCTTGTTTGTCTTCTCAAAAACAAGAAGTCTTCTCTAGATGTTCCAGGAACCTCTCCAGCAAAATGAAATAGAGCAGATGATAATCAGATAAGTGTACGTAATGAAATACTTGAAACTTTGCGGCTGCTATAACTATTTCTCAGTGTTTATTTGTGTAATGGCTCTTTTGTGGGGGAAAGCAATTCTGGGTAGAAGCTGGTACCATACCTTGAAATTCTGAGCACAGCAGGGCTGCCACAGGATGCAGGAGACAAAAGCGAAACACGTGCTCCCCATCTCTGCAGGAACCTTGGCTTAAGTCATGCAGTGAATGTCTCCATATCTGCAGGAATCTTAGCTTTCATCATGCTGTGAAGGTAGACTGAGGGAGGCACTATACCACTGGATTCCTGTTCTTTTTGAGAATTTGTGTTTTTTTCTTTGTTTGTCTCTTTGTGCTCCTACACCTGTAAAACCCTCAGTAGAGATTTTAGACAAATGATACATGAAGTGTAATAATATGTAGTACATAAATATGGAATTTAAAGTGATGAAAGTATTACAGTAAAAGACATATTGCCACTTATACTTCAAAATATTTTCTTTTGCTTCTAGTATGCTTATGCCATTTTTCTTGCCACTGCTGCAGAAGCTCTGGAAGTGTTTTTAGTTGTCAGCTCAGTGGCTACCTCAGTGTCCTGAGCAGATAGAAAACAGTCTCAGGAATTCTGTCAAATAGTTGGTGCATGTTGTCCACTTATTCACATGTGGCACTGTGTGATGTAGCTCTTCCCCAAGTCAACATGACCATGAGAAGGAAACATTTTTATTTGGTTCAGGATATCATAATAGCCAGGACAGCACAGCTAAAAACACTAATGAGAGAGGACTTTCACAACCGCTTCAGAAAGTGGCAAGAATGATGGAGTGTCCTCGAAGTAAGGGTGTAATACCTTTTTGGAACATTAAAGACAACCTCATTTGAGACAACCTCAATCATTTCATTTCAATAATTATTTACATTTAAACACTTACCGCCTTTATCTCTAGCTTTTTGTAAGTTGGTCTCCTGTTAGACTCCATAAGCAATGTTTTAGATTCCAATTTATATTTCTCGGCCACAGAAGTAGTAATATTTGTTTGTTTTGAGAATGAATAGATCTGAGGCTAAGTGAAGGGAGGAAAAGAATTATGTATCATGACAGATTGCAGAGACTCAGACACCAACCAAAGCAGGTAAAGTAAGTGAGTGTCACAGGCAGTTTAAATCAGAAGAAGTAATGTCTGGTGTCTAGATAAGTAAAAATGAATAAATTCAAGAAAGAAGTTGGTTTATCATAGTATAAATGCCCAAAGATAGAATAGTTTCATTTAACTTACTAAATTTTGCAAATATAAGCATTAGGGTTAAGAAAATAAGTGATTAGTTAAATTTAATTATTATAGATTAATAGAAAGCATCCATGAAGAAGTTTAAAGTATTTACTTTTGGCCTCTGCAGTTGTTACTGATGTGTATAGGAAGGCTTACTAGAATGGAGGGATGGCAGTGGATCTTATTTGATTCCTTCTACATGCAGTTCATTTTTTCAATATGCATTTTTGTAATTTTCTTCTTTTTGCCATCTATTAATTTTTTTGAGCACAGAGAGCATGTTGGGCTTTTATTCTAGGAGCTGGGCCTGCTTCCTATAGCTATTCTTTGGGCCCCAAGTGACTTTAATCTGCCTGAGTCTTCTCACAAAAATGAGAAAGCTGGATCATAGCTGATCTATAATTTATCTTTCATTTTAAAAATTCTATGCTGCAGTTACATATTAAATGATAAACACCAACCTAGAGGTAATCTCCAAAGCCAGTTCCCTGCCTCAAATATGCCTAAACACAGGTACTCTTGACTGACGTTTCTTTTGAGAGATCTACATCTTTTTAATAGAAAATTAAAATAACAAATTGAGTTCAAAGAGAAAATAAATTGGATGATTTTTTTTAAAGATAACCGGTGTCACTTAAGGAAGCATTATCACATAATAGTTAGCAGAAAGTCCCGAACAGAACACATTCACAATAAGAGCAGATGGGGGCACTTACTTAAATGACGCTCTTGGAGCTGGGCCAGATGATAGGAAGAATTATATTCTTTTTATTTAAAAGATTGTTTTCACCAAATCGTTATGAAACTACTAGAAGCTACAATATGGTGGGATTCAGTAAGGAGGGAATGAAAGTGAAACTATATTTATTTTTGTTGCTAATGAAATAGTTTCCCCTCGTCTCAGATTAAAAAAAAAAAAATCAATACCGAGTTTTAAAATCTGACCCAGTAAGAACAACAGTAATCAAAAGTAGAATCAAATAGTTCGGTCTCTTTGTATGGGTATCCGAGGATGGGAATCTTGGTGTTAAAGTCATCTTTTATCAAAATCTGAAAAGGAGAATTGATGGTTTCCCTTTTTATTTTGCAGGGCTGGAGAGAATTGCTCGGGATTCATCTTATGAACAGGAAGGAAAGGTCCAATTTGTAATTGATGCAGTCTATTCCATGGCGTATGCCCTGCATAATATGCACAAAGATCATTGCCCGGGATACATTGGTCTTTGCCCACGAATGAGCGCTGTTGATGGGAAAGAACTGCTTGGTTATATTAGGGCTGTAAATTTTAATGGTAAGTTACAACTACTTTTTTTTCAAATACTTTAGAAGTGACCTTCCCCCCATGCAGAGAAGATAGGCAGAATGGAAAGTACAAGATTAGAAACAGTTTTCCCTTTTAATCATAAGTGTGAGTTTTTTCCACCTGCTTTTAAAGCTCAAACGTGTTTTTTGTGTTACCATTAATCTGCTTCTGAAAGAAGCATAAGTTAAAAATAAGCCTCTATCAATCAAAATATTCCGCTTAAATATTGCTATTTCAGAAACAACTTAGAAGGCTCATTCAAAATCATTGACAGCACATTAGATTTATTTGAGAATGTTTTCTTCCTACTATTACTAAAGAAGAGATTATATACATTGTGTTTTGAAACTGATTTTAAGCCTTTTAAACAATAAATTGACTCAAAGAAAATGGATGATTTTGAGTTCCTCTACATTTACCCTGGGAGAGTGTTCAGTTTCTGTCTTTTTTTCCTTTTATTTTGTTCTAAATGACTTGGTCTGTTGGCAATGAGGCACAACACCCAATACTGTGTAGGTGTGATTTTGCTACTACAGAAGCAGAGATTTTGGTTCTGTGACCGTCACAAGAAATTGATACAGAATATGCTGGATTCACAGTATTCCACTGAGAATAGTTGAACTGCCTGCCTCAATTGATTAGAAGTACTGAATGCTGCCACTATTTCATGAAAGCTGTAATGGTTGCTGTCTAGGACTTTGACCATTTTTTTAAATGAAATGATAGAATGCTCTGAGCTGTCTAATTCTTTCAGTTTGGCAGCATTCCACACAATGGGCCTGCCTCTGAGCCACACAGAACTGTACTGTCTGTCACAGTACACTCCAGTGACCTCAGCTGCCAGCTTTTCTCAAAAAAGCACAAGGTCATCTTCCATTTAGAATTCAAGTGGAAACTTCTTTTGCTTTTTTAAGGCAACATAAGGCAAAATTTGGTTGCTATTCAATGCAGAGTTATCCTCTCTAGCAGAAAATTTCTGAGAATCATTCCATAGCATTAATTCTTTTGTTAGTATAAATAATTTTCATATAGTTATCAAATTGAACAAAAGACGATTGTTGAAAGGCAGTTATTTAGCTTAATCTGAGGTTAGGGAACACTTTATTTATTCAGTACTATTAGGAAGAATGAAGAAGAATGGAAATGAAAACACTTTTTTTTCAGTAGCAAACTTGCATTAAGACAGGGATGTCTTTTCAAGAGATATTAGGTCAGCGCATTTTAAAGTTGAATTCCAAATTTCTTTTTTTAACCAGTAGATCAAAGTCTAATCCTTTCTTAGTTACTTCAATTATTATACCATACTGTAATATAATGATTCTATTATGAACTATTAAACAATGTCTTAATGTCTTATAACTATTAAGATAATTTGCCCCTTGACTCTAGTGGCATCTCAGTTCCTCTGTGCACTTTATATGGGATTTTTACCTGCTTCTACATTACCAGTGTATGGGTACTGTGAATTTCTCTACCCTGTGTTCCTTCCATAATCTGCCTTGAGTCCACTGGGACAGAGTTGTAAATGCCCATTGACTGTGGTCAGCATTATGGTAGGTGCTCAAAGTGGCTTACTGGGGGAAAAAGACAAAATGTGCAATTTATATTTTCTTATAAACTTAGATATTAATTAGAAAAACACAGAAAATTGCAATTAAATAATCTACAATGAGTGCTAGAAAGGGAGTCATGTTGGAATTGAAGTTGTTTGTAAGAGGAGAATCTTCTTTAGTCTGGAAGCTTAGAGATAGATGAAATCTGAACAGAACAGGTGGCATAAGATAAGGGTGGCATAATCCACAGGACCTAATAGACCCTGGGGATGGTAGTGGTCTTAACAGATAATTCTTCAGGTTTGCTCTTTTGGAAAGTAACATAATCTACTTAAGCATAATAGAAGTGTGTCTAATATAGTGTCTGATTGGAATAAATGTGCTCATCTGCTTTGAGGGAAAATAGTTTAGATTTAGGAGATGAACAGGCAAAGTGGTTTCTTGGAGCACCTTAGAGATTTATTTTGTGAGTCTTGAGACTTGTCTATGTTCCATTAGCTAATGATACAGGGTAAGAGACCTGAAATAAGTAAATTACCATAGAATTGTATAGTTTGGTTTAGTTTTAATAATTTTTACTTTGTTCATAATTTTAAAATTCATTAATAGTTTATCTCTTAATGTTATTTCATATTAATACCTTTCCTCTTTATTATAAAGAAGACATACATAAGGTTATAAATTAGAAATGAAATATTAAAACTGTCACAGGAGAAATAAAAATAGTAAGCAAAATAAAGTCTGTATCTCTTCTGAGTTTCTTAAACAGTCAAAGCATGAAGATACCCATTATCTTCATAATTTCCATTAAAATTTTCATTTTAATGAATATTATATTATTGCAACAAATCTCTCTACCTTTCAACAGGCAATGAGTCTGATTTGAAATTATTTAAAATTATGGAACTTTGACAGACAAATAAGCAATGTTACTTAGTAAACATTTTATACCTAAAGCTAAATCTTCTTGTTTATTCTTTTGCATATGTATTCACAAGACTAATAAGCATAATGCTTTTTTTTAACACTGAAGAATATTTCATTAAATGTGTTTTCATGAAGGAGCAGGACAATCTTCCCTCATCTGCGTTTATAACTCTACCGGACTCTGATAATGTGGAAAGGTGCCATCATCTGTGGAAGATACATGAACAGAATTTTTATTATATGTGTTATGGCTTGTGCCTACTTGTCTCCAAAAGCCTCACACTGTCATGGGGTAGCTTCAGAAGTTTGTGACTGATTCATAGCCAATACTGGGACCATGGGTGTGAGTGCCTTGAGGCAAATACTCTGCATACAAATATAAGGAGGAGAGAGGCTAACTGGCTGCCTGAGCTGCTGCTACTCCCTTTGCTGCTCTTCTGTCTTTGCCTCTGCCATGAAAGATTGCTTCAATTATTATACCATACTGTAATATAATGATTCTACCTGCAACTCTTGCAGGTAGATTAGAATGATTTTTGCACAAGTGAATGTGCATGAATCTTCAGGGCCCTGGGGATGGAATGTTATAGATTGTGTGTCTTAATGTCCACCCAAAGCTTTATGTAGTCCTGGCTGGCTTCTGCAGTTTGTGATTGATTCACAATCCAGTGCTAGGATTATGGGTGTGAGTCCCCTGAGGCAGACACTCTACATACAAACGTGAGAAGGGGAGAGAGGCTAGCTAGCTGCCTGAGCTGCCGCCCCTCCTTCTTTGCTTCTGTCATGAATGTCAGAGAGCAACACTGTGCCTTGGAGCCAGCAGAGTATGAACTGAAACCTCCCAAACTGTGAGCTAAACCTTTCCTTCCTTCATTTTGTTGAGTGTCAAGTATTTGTCCTAGCAACTAGAGAAGAGTAACTGAGACAATACTGTACTTTTTTTTTTTTTTTTTTTGGTGGAACCAGAGACTGAACTCAGGTCCTTGTGCTTGCCAGGGAAGCACTTATTCCACAGAGCCATCTCCCAGGCCCCCAATAGTGTGCTTTAAAAACTCTGTATTCTGCCCTTCTGGCCCTGCCCCCAGGGTGCACTGAGAGCCCAATTGAGACTGGGTTTGGTGGCGTGCACCTGTGTAATCCCAGCACTTAGGAGGCTGTAATTAGGAGAATCAGTATGAGTCTAATCTAGTAGTGAGTTCTAGTACTGAACACCAAATAGACCCTTCCCTAAAAAAGTTAAATAAATAATATATGAAAAATTTTTCAAAAACACCCTACTCATAAATCTAACATTTCAATTAATTAAAGTAAGAACTGTTTGGAGTGGTTGGTATAACTCTGGCCAATGCATTTCCTCTATTCCTACATACTGAGTGTGAAAATACCTACTGGGACCTCAGGCCCTTTGTACTTGCCAGGGAAGCACTTATTCCACAGAGCCATCTCCCCAGCCCCCAATACTGTACTTTAAAAACTCTGTTTTCTGCCCTTCTGGCCCTGCCCAGTAGCTGTCTGTAGCTCACTTTGACCCACTGGTTTACATATCACTGATCTTTGCTATGCATATATGTTTAGAATGTGTGTTCTCTCTTAGGGACCTATTAAACATGTCTGGTATGTCATATGGATATTTGTCCAGTGGGCTGTGTTGGTGATAGTGTTCTTGCCTAGTGAAACAGCAGCCCACTTCCCCAAACCTTGAAGTGTGAGGACTGACGGTCACACTAAGTACTCCTCAGGACCAGTTTTGAATCTCCTAAAGAACTCAGATGTGCTCAACCAGACCTGGATCTACTTATTACACAAAATAACAAACATATACCAATAGGGTGTTAGCATAGCTATCATCAGTTGTCAAAGTTAAGCTCCACACAGCAGCAGTGTTGTACAGTGTGGTCTTTCTGATTTGTGAGAATCAACATTTGTCAAGATACAAAATTTTCTCTTAAGTTTTTAAAAAATGACCCATTGCATAGAATTGCTTAGTAACATCTATTTCAAAATTAGATAGTGATTGCCCCAAATTATACTGATATAATAATCAGCACTATAGATACTAATTGCAGTGCCTATAATTTCTGTATAGATACAGCTGTTGGTAAATTGTTTCTTTTTGATGTTAATATTCTGCTATCATTGCTTCTTCTAATACCTTTTAGTTTAACAGATAAAACCATATATTAGTTTAGAGAAGGGCTCTTTTAATAGTTTAAAAGAGCAGAAAGAGAAGTGGCTCAGTCACTTGAATGCTACATGTTTAATAGGGAATCATGTGTAAAATTTGATCTTGTTACTCTGCAACTAAAGGTGTGTTATACCTACTTGAGGAACCATTTAAAGATATTTGATTTGAAAAATCATGCTTCTTATTTTGTACTGTTTACCTTATGTAAATGTAAATAAAACAAAATTTAAAATGATAAATGACTAATATTTCAGTCCATAATTATTCTGTTACAAATCAATTGCTTAGCTGCAGTATTTTTTTGACATCAAGATATTACAGCATGACTTCGTATCACAAGCATAGGCTCCAATAGTGGTTTAATTGATTTTAATGCTCCAACTGATTTTTTTCATTGTTGGAAAATTTCCCTATCCATCCTTTGCATTTGCACTGCACATATGATATCAGTGGAATTGCTCATGTTTTCCCTGTGAATTTCTCAACCTCTCCTCTTCATTTGGGAACAGAGACTTGCCTTTAGGTTTACTTTTACTGCTACTATTTGAACAAAACGCTATTTCTATAATTTTTTTAAATCTTAAGATCTATCAAAAGAGAAACATAAAATAGAGAAAAGGAGTTCAGTACTTTTTAGGAATTTAAAGTACAGTGTCAATTCCTTACTCCAAAGCAATAAAATATTAATGGTGTATGACTTGTATAGAATCAAAGATCTTTCTGTTCCTTGAAGGACCTTATTTATCATAAAGTATTGGATGAAATTCAAAAGATATCTCCTTGTTCCCTTTAGCTACTGTGCTCACAGCAGGAACAACACAAACATAATGGTGTATTGATTAGGGTAGTTTGATTATATGTAATAGAAACCAATTTAACCTTGCTTACTGAAGCTAACAGAATTTATGAACATGTGTAAAAGAGACCCTCTATATCAAACTATAAAAGGGTCTTAGAAAAGAAATATTCTAAGAAGTAAATGCCTGTCTGAAATTCAAGATCTGTTTGTCTTCTGTTTTCTTGAGAATTTATTTTCTTTGCTAGGTTAACAGTGTAGCACAGGGCTATCCTATGTTGCTACCATGTAGCTATTCTTGGTTTAGGACACCTATAGAGATTTTTTTTTTTTTCAAGTGGTGCTAGAGATCAAATCCAGGGTTTCCTATTGATTTACAATCCCTTTTTAACCTTTTTATTTTTGATATGGGTTTTGATAAAACACTGAGTTGCCTGGTGAAAAACAAGTGCTGATCCTCTTGCTTCAGCCTCTCTGAATGCTGACACTGAAGGTGTGTGCTACCACATCTAAACCAGCTTCCAGAACTTTTGATCTCAGTAGCAAATTTAGGTTGGATGTGAGATCTGTACTAAATTACCAGCGGTCAGGAGCCAGTTACAAACTTGGCTGTTGTGGGTTACTATGTGAAGAGGAAAGCGGCATTTACAAAGCTTTGAGTGACTTATGGGGACAGGTTGGACGGCCTGAGCAGAAAGGGGGGAATCTGAGAACAGGCTGATGCCACTGAAATTCTCTGCCTCATCAGGAAGAATCTCAAGGCTAGGAAGACAGTTAAGAAGCTCTGCTCCTTAGACTCAGCCCTGAGGCAGTAGTCTAATCACTTCAAAGGTCTTCTAGGAAATATTGGAAACATTTCACAGAACACAGAGAATAGTAAAAAGGTGGAATCTATCAGTAGTTTTTTCCTTAGAAATCTTATTGGTTTTAAGAATTTAACTCAGATTTCATAGATATATGATTTTGAGAGTCTCTGAATAATATAGTCTGATTATTAAGCAAATCTGTTTGCATGACACATACCTTTAAGCTACCTAGAGGAAGAATAGCTTAATATTAGAAAATGTACTGCAATCACCCTAACAGGTCTTATAAAATGATTACTGTTTCATAATGTTGTATGAAGACATTTGATAAAATATATAACCTTCATTTCTGTAATAAGTACAGGACAACAAATTATAACTGGAATAAATGTTTAACATGAATAAAGTACAACTCTCTCAGCCTGTAACCAATTATATACATCTGTAGTTATTTCTTTAATGCATTAGCTCTACTATTATTAATATTCTATAAATTTTAACTAGCACAGTAAAATATAAGACAAAACTAATGGTTATTACTGAAAGGAAAAAATACCTAGAATGTTGAATATTTTCAAAGGATTTGATCTCAGGACAATAAATTGAATTTTTTTTTTTTTTTTTTTGCTACTCAGGATCTTGCACTTGCCAGGCAAGTGCTTATTCTACTGAGCTATCTCCCTGGTCCTAATTGAAAAATGAAAAGTATTATTTTAGAAAGATGATCAAATAAAAGATAATGTAAAAATATTAAGAACTTTTCTACTTATTAGTAATTAGGTATAGACTAAGATGTAAAATGGGATTGTTTGCAAAAGCTACTTTATCTTGTAACAAACTGAAATAAAAATATGAGAACCTTATATAAATATAGTATTGAGAAATGTATAAAATATAAAAATATATGATATACAAAAGAAGTAATTATAGAAAGTATTAATTCTTTCTGAATAAATATGTATTTGACATATATAATATATACATATATTTTATTTATTTATTTTATTATTATTTCTTTTTTTTGCCAGTACCAGGGATTGAACTCAGGACTCTACACTTGCCAGGCAAGTGTCTATTTTACTGAGCTGTCTCCCCAGCCTTATTGACATTAATATAATTACAAAAGAAATAACAGAAGAATTTTGGTGAATTTAAGTTAAATATTACTTTAAATTATAGAAGTAAAAATAATTGAATTAAAAATATGATTTTAGAGAAATCATTATTCTTACCAAGCATTCAATTTTGAAGCAAACTGCTAGACTATAATAATTACAATAACCAGTCTAGCATTTAATGAGCATCAGAATATATAGGATAAATGGAACCAGATCGAAATAGCTAGAGAAGTATTGTTACATCTATATAAATTTGCATATATTTGTATTTCTATAGATGAACTCATGTAATAATAGTAGCCTTTGAACTCTAGAAAAGGAAATTTTATCAATTATTTACCACTTTACAGTGAAATTATTAGATTTAGTTGAAGAGATTTAATTTGAAAATTCAAAACACAAACAAGAAAGTAACAAATAAAGTTTATTGGATTTAAATGGGTAAGTTTAACATTAGTCAAAGAAACTAAAATGGCAAAAAAGATATTTGGTTTGTTGAAAAGTATTTGTGTTGGGTTGAGCACGGCACTTAGTGACGGAGCACTTGGCTAGCATGTGTAAGGCCATTCGCTCCATTTTCTTTTTTTTTTTTTTTTTGTCTTTTTTGAGACAGGGTCTCACTGTGCAGTTCAGGCTGGCCTTAAGCTCACTTTGTAGCTCAGACTGGTCTCGAACTCACAACAATCCTCCTGCCTCAGCCTCCCTAGTGCTGGGATTACAGGCATGCGCCACCATGCCCAGCCTTGCGCTCCATTTTCAACACTGAAAAAAAATGTGCTGTACTTGAATATTAAATATTATTATGGACAAATTTTTGAAACAGAAATTTAAATATAAAATATATTGAAGTTGTTGCATTGAAGACTAATATTTCATCTGTAAAAAGACACACAAATTGATATCAATTGTGATTTTCCAGTAAATCAACTGGAAAACTTGTAAATGTTAAATACTGAAAAACATTAAGCCCTCAAAATATTACAGAAAGGGCAAGTAATCAACAAAGAGAGACAGTTTCATATATAAAATTTACAAAGATTTACAAATAATAATTGTTAAAATGTAATTATAGTGATTATTCCATATATACTTGATGAGAGTAGATATGCATGTGATTTCATAGAACATTGATGTGTGCATGTCAAATCCATATTTTTGTTACTTCTAGGAATATATTCTAAGACATTATTTGAAATAATTTTATTTATAGGCATTTATTGAAAATCTAAAGAAAAAAAACCACATTTTTGTTTTGTATTTAATCAGAGCCCAATAGAATGCCATCCCTTCGTGTAGCTCTTTGGCTGGGGAGGGACAATTAAGGCTCTTTTCCAAGCTCTGTCTCCATTTTTTCATGTTGTAAGCCCATCCTAAGCTCCCAGGTTCATCTTTTAAATGGAAAGATTATTTAAAGTGATCACAACTCTGACATCTGTTCCAGCTTTAAATTTTACACATATTCTTTTAAAGATGAAGTTTTTTTTTTTTTTTTTTTTTTTTTTTTTCCGTAGTACTGTGGATTGACCTCAGGATCCTTCACTTGCCAGGCAGGCACTTATTCTGCTGAGCTATCCCCTCAGCCAAAGGTGTGTTTTTAAAGCAAATGTCCTTAGTGTTCTTATTGCCACATATAGCTCTTAAGAGTCATTCATTCATTCCACTTATGATTCATTGGGACCCTTATGAAGTACCTAAGAAAGTGCTCTGGCCTAGGCATCATGAACATAAAATCCATGAAACATGGGCTTGTGAGCTATCAAACTTCATAGCTTAGTGAAGAAAATACAAAAATGTGTTGCAGTAATTCAGTTTGCTAATTGTTATGATGTCAAATGAGATTGTTTTTTTCTTTGCAGAAAATACTTAAACTATCTCACAACAAATGAACAAAAATTATGAGAGCCCTACAGAACTATATTATTGAGAAATAGATGACATATTTTGTATTTAATTAAAGCTTAGCATGGTGCTGCACTGTATATAATATTAAGCTGAGATTTGAGGAGGCTTAACTGATACAGCAAAGACATCAAGTGACAATTGCTTTAAGTTAGAAATGGAAAATGACAGTTCCTCAGGTGAACAAGATGTGAAGAAGATATCTGTGGTGGAAAGGAAGGCTAATGACAGCTGGAAGATGGAGGAGGACAGGCATGTGCTAGGAAAGCTGAGAATGAGCCCTGAAAGCACGCAGAGAAATGGCTTAGAGGAGAAGATGGGCCGATTGAGAGCCTGACAAGGTGAGCGTAGGCCATCCTAGCTGCATTCTTATTGCTAAGGCACAATACCTGATGAACCCAGCTCCAAGGAGCAGAGGTCTGTTTTTGGTTCATGGTTTGTAGAAATTTTATTCCATAGTTCTTTGGCTCCAAGGTCAGACAACACAGGAGGAAGGCATGGTATAGGAGAGATGCACAAGTTGTCATGGCCTGTGGGAAACAGAAAGTTCCATGGTCAAGGGTATTGCTGGGCATAAAGATTCACCTCTATAGGCCATGCCCCATTGGTCAAGCCTACCTCCTAGTGAGTCAGCTTTACATCCAATAATCCAACTATCCCATAAAACCCCACCTAAGAGCGCATGAAGGTCTAGGGAGACATCTGCATACAAACCGAAGCCAAGCTCTGGTGTTTTTGTAGCAAACAGGCAGAAAGGAAATGAGGCTTTAGCCAGCTAAAGCGTTAAGAAAGTGTTTTAGGAAAATAAGCAGGGCAGTAATGTGAGGGTGGAAGGGAGGGAGATCAAAGCAGGGCTGGTCAGTGAAGAAGCTGCCCCCGCAGTCCTGGTGAGGAAATGGCTTCGGAGACGGAAAGGTCGAGCTCTACAGAACGTGACAAGGAAGCAGGACCAGAAAATACAAAAGCCACTTGAAAGCTGGCTTCATGCTAAGCTTTGTGCTTTGAGGAAAAACAAATAGATGTAGAGAAATATTTTAACTTCCCCAGTGATCTTTCTTTGTGATTGTGACTGCTCCTTTCCTGGAGTTAATTCAGTATTTCAGCAAACACACTACAGGTCGAAAATGACTTGACACCTCTTTTTGATTCAATTAGGTCCATGAGTAGAAAACAAGACATAAAAGGTCATCCTTTAAAGAAGTTGACATAAAATATCATCGTTTGAAGTTCCGATACATAATTTCTCTATGATTAAATTTCACTTATCTAGTGTGTAGAGATTACACAGTCAAATTGATAGTATAATTACCTGTTAATCTTAAAAATAAAGTCTTCTTTGATAATTACCTCATTTGAAATAAAATTGAAAGTATCATGAAGAATTTGAAAATATATAATTCATTTTTGAATTATACTTTGCATGTAATTCTTTAAAATATTTATAAATTTATGAAAAGTGAATGAGATATATAATAATAGTTAACATATAAAGACAGTTAATCAGGTTAATTTGAAACTAAGTAGTGTTTTATTTTCTGATGCAGGAGCTTTAGA
>PVKA01025821.1:0-32515 GCA_004027165.1 Ctenomys sociabilis
CTATACACACACATCCTGATTTTTTCTTTCTACAACCCTTCCTTTGTCTACACCTGTCAAAAGTGGGCACTCCATTGACATTCAACTACCTTAGGTTCTTGAACTCGACACCACAATCCAACACAGTCCGGCATTCTGCAACCATAGGGAGTTATTCAAAGAAATTGTCGACCATATCCATTTACAGCTCAGCTTAATAGTATGGGCTCACGATGTATACTTCATTTTTATACATTTATGCTTTTCTGCTGGATGGTTAAGACCTAGGTAGATACAAACTTATATACCAACACATGTACTTTATATTTCCTATGTGGTCATTGAAGTCTTCTCAGGGTTTATCTTGTAGTCCTGTACATTATTCTGTAGTTCCTTTGTCTGTGTCATCCATGTGGATGAGTTAAAAAAAAAAATTAATAGAAAAATAAGATACTTGATTGACAAAGAACAAATGAAGAAATTCATGACAGCCAAACAAAACACTTCAAAGGGTATTGAAAGTTATTTTACACAAAGAAAAATGTCCATAATTCCAAAACAACAACTGAAAGAAACCCTGGACAGGGCAATCAATTACACAGAGGGAAAAAGCAGGGAACAAATGAAAGGAAAATAATGCAAACTTAAGTTTAAGTGATCTCAATTCACCAAGAAAAACAAATAGATGGGCAGAATGTATCAAGAAATAATATACAACAATATGTTGTATACAAGAAAGATATGTAAGTGAAAAGGAAATTCATACACTGAAAGGTAAAGGATGAAAAACAGTAATCCAAGCAACAAAAACCCAGAAAAAATCAGGTATAGCTATTATGTGTGTAGAATATGTAAATATCAAACCAAGAATAAACTGAAGAGATAAAGAAAGTCACTACATACTTGTTAGTGGGAAACCTCAAAAGGCAGAGATAACAATCATAAATATATACCAAATATGGGAGCATATAACTGTAGAAGACAAATATTAATAGATATAAAAAATTTAATAAGCAATAACACAATTGTAATGAAGGGCCCTTAATATCCTACTGTCAGAAAGAAATAGATCAACTAGACAAAAACTTAGCAAATAAATAACAGAACTGAACCCATCCTGTGAACAAATGCACTTGGTACATCTACTTCACCCAAAAACATCAGCATACACATTGTTCTGAGATGAACAAGGCAGGTTCTCTAAAAATAACCATATACTATCCCATAGGACATGATTAAGTAAAGACGAAAGAATTGAACTCATCCTATGAATATTATCTGACTGTGGTGCAATAAAATTGGAAATTAATGACAAATGACTTAAATAAACTCCATAAAAACATGAAAATTAATTAACAACCTTCTGAACAATCATTTGGTCACACAAGTAATTAAAGAACACAATAAACAATTTGTACAATCAAACAAAAATGCAGATGAAACATACAAGTACCAGTGGAAAACAATGAAAGCAGTCATAAGAGAGAAATTTATACTGGTGAATTCTCATATCAGAAAAGGAAAATGAGCAAAGAAAACAAATCTAACACTGCATCTCAGCATCTAGAAAAAGAAAGCAAGTCAGACACAAAGCCCAGACAAGAAAGGGCAACATAAAGCTCAGAAGAAAAATTAATGTAATTGATATAAAGAAAAAATACATAGGAAATTTGCCCTTCCACAGGTTAGAAAACACAGAAGTGCAGAGAATCCTAGAAACTTAGTAAATGCCACAGATGAATGAAAAAATATATAAACGTCAGAATATTCCAATATCAGATAATAAAATTAAAAACATAATTAAAAATTTTCCAACAAAAAGAAAAGCCCAGGACCTGGATGATTCGTAGCTAAATTCTTCAAGGAGTTCAGAGAAGATTCAATGCCAATATTCCTCAAATTCTTTAATGATACTGAAATTGAAGCAATCCTCCCTGTCTCATTCCTGGAGTTAAGTATTACCTTGATAAGAAAAACAACAATCCAATCAAAAAGGGCAATTGCAGGCAAAACTCACCAGTGAACATAGATACAAAAATCCTCCATAAAATATTACCAAGCAGAATTCAGCAGAACAATATTATTACATGTCATGGCCAAGTGGGATTCGTCCCAGGGCAGCAGGGATGATTCAACAAATACAAATTAAAAAACGTAACATACCATTTCCATTGATTGAAAGAAAAAATTCACATGATCTTTTCAATAGATCCAGAAAAATTCGTATAAACGTCAACATTTCTTCATAATAAAAAACCCTACACAAAAATAGAAAAAAACAGTCTTGGCACAGGCACAGAGATCTCCTGGCACCATTTAAGAACTTTGGTGGACTCTGGTACACCTTCATTATTCAAAGAGCTTCAACTGGTGCTGGTCCAAACTTTTAAGAACTTTAGTAGACTCTGAGTGGCCTGCAGGATGTAGGAGAGCTGCGATCTGTGGGCCGAATGCATGCAGGTGCTCAGCTGTCCTGTGGCCATTTTAGAACTTCGGCAGACACTGGGAAGTCTTCAGGACTCTGTCTGGGTAATTACTGGGAGCTTCAAAAATGCCAAAACTAACAACAAAAGGCAATCTCAATCTGCTAGTCAACTCAGGACAAATTCAGGACACAATGACATATAATAAATTGGAAATAACACACCTGAAATCTCTGAAATGAAAGCAATTGCTACAAGGAAAGAAACAAGTCCAACACACTATAGAAGAAATAAGAGCAGAAGTAATCTCTCAGGTCCAAATAAAGGACAGCAATTGTGAGACAACTGCTCAGCACAGCTAAAGAAGGCATAGAAAAATAGAGGAGAATATAAAAATGATAAAAATACTAAATGAACAACAAACACTAAAAGAACTGAAATTCATAAAACAGATTCAAACAGATACCCAAAAAATTAAAAACTCCATTGAAAGCTGGCAAACCGTTTCAATGAAAATGCATAGACTCTCAAACCTCAAACACAGTGCTGCAGAAAAAGAATATGAAATAAAATATCTCTCCAAACTAACAAGAAACCAGGAAATAATTCAGCAGCTAGAAGACAATGAAAAGAAACATAGTGTAAGAACAACAGGTGTCATTGAAGCAGTGGGAGACATCACCAACAACATAAAAAGGCTATTTTCAGAAGTACTAACAGAAAATTTTCCAAATATGAGAAAACAATATGACATACTTATAAGTGAGGCATATAGAACTCTACACAGCCATAATCACAATAAATGTGCACCAAGACACATAATAATCAAGATCTCAGAAATTCAGCAAAAGAGTAGAATATTAAAAACTGCTAGAGAGAACAAACACAACATCTAAAATGGAAAGCCCATCAGAATCATGGCAGATTTCTCAACACAAAAACAACAAATCAAGAAGAGCTTCAAGTAAAGTATTTCAGGTCCTGAAGGAAAATAATTTCAGTGCCCAGGGATATGGCTCAGGAGAATATGTGCTTGCCTGTGTTCAATTCATGGTATGGCAAAAAAGAAGAAATAAATAAAAGAAAATAACTCCCAACCCAGTTTAATGTACCCTGAAAAACCATCTGTCAAATTCAATGGTGAACTAATATCTTTCTACGAAAAAGAACAATTGAAGAAATTCATGACCACCAAACCAACCCCGCAAAGAGTACTGACGGATATTCTAGAAAGAAACAGAAGTGATCACAGCTTCAAGAACAACAGACAGTAATCACCAATCAGATCAAATAACTAAAAGGATAGAAAAAGTGTGGAAGCTGTAATAGGAAAATAACATGACAAAGATAAGCCAATAAGTATCACTTGCAACCATCAATTTAAATGGCTTCAATACAGCACTCAAAAGAAACAGATGAACAAAGTGGACTAAGAAACAAAATCCAACAATATGCTGCATACAAGACACATTTAACACAAAAGGCAATTCAGACAGTAAAAGTAAAAGGATGGAAAATAATCCTCCAGTTCACAGAATATCAGGAAGAAGCAGAGGGCACTATGCTCGTTGCTGATATCATCATCTTCAAACTAAAACTCATCCAAAAAGATAAAGAAAGTCACTACAATACTTGTCAAGCGAAAAATGTAAGAGGAAGAGAAAACAATCATAAATATATATGCATCCTATGTAGCAACACCCTCTTACAAATTTTAACATACATGAAAAATCAAAGAAGCACTAATATAACAGCAAAGGGGGACTTCAACATGCTACTGTCAAAAAAGGATCAACTAGGAAAAAAAATCAGCAAAGAAAAAACAGAATTCAACCAAACTTATAAAGAAATCGGCTTGTTCAACCTTTGCAGACTATGCAAGCAAGATGGTTTGGACAACTGTACTGGGCATTTCTGCTGCTCTATACAAAGAAGCAGTTAATACTTTTCAATTGCTTCATCTCCTTTGTGAATTATTTGCACTTTTTTCTTATTAATTTCTTATACAATTCTTGCTTTTTTCTTTATTCTTCCAATTTTATATGCTAAATCTGGTAGCATGAATAACTTGTTAGAAGACACTACATATCACAACACATACTGTGGAATTCATATTACTTTGTTAAGTGAAATTCTGTATCATTTGTCATTTTTTCTATTTTAATTCTAAGGTTTACTCTCTTTAAAAAATAAAAAAAATTAAAGCATCTTAACCTCAGTGTAATAAAAGCTATCTAAGACAAACCGACGGCCAACATTATACTAAAGAGACAAAAACTGAAAATTTCTGTTCTCAAATCAGAAGCAAAACAAGAATTTCCACCATTTCTATTATGCATAGTTTTGGAAACATTACCTAGAGTAATTAGATAAGAAAGAGAAATAAAAAATGAGAATGGAAATGAATAAGTTAAATTATCATGGTTTGTTGATGACATCCTACACTACACTGAAGACCCCCAAAACTCCACCAAAAGAAGCTTGCTTCAGTAAGCAAATTTCCAGCATAGCTGGAAACAAAGTCAATGCTCAAAAATAGACTGCATTCCTGTAAAAACACAAAAAATTCATTGAGAGAAATTAGGGAAAACCACATCGTTCACAATAGCACCCAAAAATTGAACCACTTAGGAATAAATCTAACAAAGGAAGCAAAAGGTGTATATTCATTGAAAATTACAAGGGCCAGGGAGATAGCTCAGTAGGATAAGCACTTGCCTGGCAATTTCAAGGGCCTAAGTTCAATCCCTGGTTCCGCCAAAAAAAGAAAAGAAAATTACACTACTCTGAAAAAGGAGATCAAAAAATCAGAAAAAAATGAAATATATTACTTGCTCATGGATAGGAAGAACAAAAATTGTGAAAATGGTCGTACCTTCAAAACTGTAATACAAATTTTAAAAATCCTGATAAAAAATGACATTAGCATACCTCCAGATCTGTGAAATTCATTTGGAAACAAAAAAGAAATAGAATAGCAAAGGCAATTCTGGGTTAAAAAAAAAAAAAAAGCAAGGCAGGAGGTATCACAACTTTTGACTGAAATTATACTACAAAACTACTGTGATAAAGAAAGATAGGGTCTCTAATAAATGGTATTAGAAAAACTGGCTTTTTCATGCCAATGACAAAAACTAGCACAATGTTAATCACCACGCACAAAACTGAAGTGAAAATGGATCAAACTGCTAAATGTTAAAATATGGCACATTTCATTATTACTTGTAAGTTGTATGATATAGAGACAATATGCACAGGAAGAGTATTGCCCACTTTAGAGATGTGCTGATCAGTGACTTTCAATAGCACTGGATCTACTCATTTCTAAGGGTCATATTTTTAAATTACACTTGCTAAAATAAAAATACATAATCTTTTTATAGATATCATCATCAAAGTTGCTTCCCACGCATGATACAAAAAAACTTGGTTAAGTGAGGTGTGCCAACCTAATCAAATACTTTGCATATCTCACCTTCAAATGCTTTTGTCCAGTACAGGGCGTTTAAAATGCCATAAACATACACTAATATTTTCCATGTTAGTAAAAAAGAGAATCTTCGTTGATGACTTATTTCTAGCATTCAAATTTTCTATATACCTTTTTTCTATATAACTTTTCTATATACTACTAAATGGGTCAAATTCAATTCATATTTATGGCTTCATTTTACACGGTTAATTACATTTTCCTGAAAATACTGCCACAAAAGGAATGTTTCCTTCCTAACTTTTTCATGTAAATCTATTATAGTTTTGTTTGCTGGTTCATTAAGTTTTACACACAATGAGACTGACTTCTGGGCCCTCTTCCCTTGTCTTGCAATTTCCAATTCCTCTCTTTTATTTACCTCTTCCAGTGTTATTATCACAAAAATCATTTTATTAACTACCTCAAATTGTTAGTAGTCTCTGACCCAAAATTCTGGGAACCACTGCCTCACAGAAAAACTGTCAAATTTTAAACTTTGATATAGATATTTTTCAGGTACTTTACATTCAACACGTCAAAAACAAAGCCGTGGGCCAGTGAGATAGCTCAGCAGACTAAACTGCCTGCTTAGGCAGTCTTAGGCAAGAACAGGGACTATAGTTCAATGCCGGCACCACATACCATGCCAGTCCTGCCCCAAGGATGGGCTGAGCTGGCCAGAGTCTGGGCATAGTGGTACAGACCTTTCAGCTCTGGGGGGCTGAAAGCAGGAGGATCACCATGAGTCCACTGTGTAGTAGTACGCCCTAAGAACCAAAGACACTAAAAAAAAAAGACAAGACAAGCCTTGCCTTTCCCCAGACACATCCCTAAATATTTCCTCTATTTGTTGCCAACCTCAGAGTGGTATAACATAGCATCAATTGCTCAAGCTAGAAACCTAGATCTTACACTGCTCTCGATCTCTATCATCTTTATGTACTAATAGTAGTATTTGCAAGGGTAATACAAATATTGACCAAAGAAGATATCCTTTGTTAAACACTTAGTACAGGTAAGGCACTTTAATAAAAGTTTTAATTGTACAGTACTTCTCCCTTAAAACTATTTTAGTTTCTACTATTTCAGTCACTTTCAGTCAACCATAGTCTAAAAATAATAAATAGAAAAATTCTGAAATAATAGATAGTTCATACACACACACACACACACATGCACACACACACACACAGAGTTCTGAGTTCTAGGAAACAAACCTTAAGGCATATACATGCTATTAAAGCACTCAAGCACTGAATCATATCCCTGCCCCCTACAAATCTTAAGTAATTTTATTGTAGTACATTGTTATAATTATTGTATTTAATTATTAGTTATTTTAATTTATTACTGTACCTAATTCCTACATTACAGTTTATCACATGTATCTACTTATTACAGAGTGTATACAGTTTTTAGTACTATTTATGATAATAGACACAACTGAGATCTTGGATTATATTAACCGTAATCTTGAATTAATTCCCTTAGTTATCATATCAGTTCTTCGAGGTAGGCAATACTATTCTTTTTGTACATGAGAGAATTTTGAAGCACATAGGGCAAAACAATGGGCCTAATGCTGCGCACTTATTAAACATTAAAAAGTACATTTGCATTGAAGTCACACACTTCAGAGCCCACTCATGTAGCCACTACACTAAGCAAACTTATCTCTATTTAATTTAATCCCTGAACTTAGATTTCTTAGATGGGCAACTACTTGGTTACCAAAAGAAAAAGCCTTCATTGTAAATCTCCCTTTAACTCAGTTAACCTTCTAAAACATGCAGGACTAGAGATGTTCAAATTTAACTGAGAAAGGTTAAGTAATCAATTTATAGTCAGAAAACTAGGAGTGTTGGACTTGGGAGCAAAATCAATTCATTCCGTTTCCAGAGTCCCAAAAAACAACGACTTGTCTATAAACCTATCTTATTCAAGTTGCTGCCCTAACAGATTAAAACAACCATCATATATTTTCCTTTCTTTTATGTAATTCAAGTAGATTTTATTCAATTTGTAGTTTATGAGTACATGTTTGTAGTATATATTTATATTATTTGTGAGAATTTCTTCTCTACATATGACATATCTTACCTCTTCATTTTGTTTTTTAAAGATTACAAAATAATATTAAAACATAAATTACAAATGATACACAATTTCACTAAAGGACATAATATGAATTTCACAGTATTTTCTGCAATGTGTAATGCTGTCTTCAAATTAGTTGTTCATAGTACCAGATGTATACAAGGAAAATTAGAAGAAAAAAGAAATTTATAGAAAATTAAGAAAATAAAAAGGACAAAGAATTGAGAAAAAGGAGACAAAACAAATTAAGCATTAACTGCTCCTTTCTGTATACCAGCAGAAATCCACAGTACACTTGTCTAAACCATCATAAAGAAGTACAATTTAGGTATATGAAATGATAGGCTTGAGGATTTTATTGGTAAATGGATGCAACTAGAGAACACACTCTTAAACATTGTATTGTCTGCTTAGTATGAGAAATTCAAAGATAAATAGAATTTGAAGCATAAAACACACATTGGTGAAAGAGACATATCTTACTTCTTTGTATCACTTGCCTTAACTACTTCTCCCCACTCTACCAATCTCTGATCCAATCCTTTTCTGTGGACATATTTATACCACATAATGTTTATCTGCCTTATATGGAATTAGTAAATGTACACACCAAACCCATACCTTTTCTTTATCATTATCCTTTCCTTCCTTATTCCATCCCTCTAGCACTCAGTTCGCTTTACCTTTGAGAATGTCATCCTATTTCTTACTACATCTTTTATTTTTGCTCTTTATTTTTTCTATTCTTTCATACAAGATAATTATTTTCAACTTTATATCATAGTGACATATGTGTACCTATCTTTATAGCAGCACAATTTGTGATAGCAAAATCTTGGAAACAACCAAGATGTCTGTCACATGAGGAATGCTTGAAAAAGATGTGGTATTTCTATACAATGGAGTATTATTCAGCAATTAAGAATGATAAACTTGAAGCAGCTACACTGAAGTGGATGCCACTTGAGCATATACTCATAAGTTGAAAAAACCAGACACACCTGTGTAAATATCGTATAGTCTCCCTAGTATAAGAAGTCAAAAGAAAAAATTCAAATAGAAATGTAAAACAAAAATTTAAAACAATTGAATTAGATAGGGCAAAGTGAACGACATATGCTGCAGGATACCAATCAGCTTTTCTTCTGGATGGTTAACAACCTAAGTTCACAGATCATAATTGGAGAAATAGAAGAGCCGCAAGGCCAGCCAACATTTTGGCCATAGCCTTTCAAGTTCAATGAGGAATCAGGACATAGGTGAAGCTGTACTTTAATATCATGAAACTCAGTTGAGCCCCAAATTTTCTGAACAAGGAGATTAGGGAGCCATTGAGGAAAGATTGATGTTCTATAGTGTGCCTGGGGAGAGTCACATGGAGAGAAAACTTTCTCTCAGGCTCTCACAGAGAGCAAACTGGTCAAGCATTGGCCGTGCCTCATCCACATGGATGACACAGACAAATGATTTACAGAATAAGGTACATGATTAAAAGATAAACCCTGAGGGAACTTCATTGACCTCATCAGAAACAAAAACTACATGTTTTGGTATATAGGTCTAGCTCTACCTTGGTCTTAGCCATCCAGCAGAAAAGGATAAAAATGAGGTATACAATGCAGGGCCATAATAATAAGTTGAGTTTTAAATGGTTATGGTCAACAACTTCTTCAGATAACTCACTGTTGTTGTGGAATGCTGGACTGTGTTGGATTGTATCTCCAAGTTCAGGCACCTAAATTGGTTGAATGACAATGGAGTGCCCATCTTTGACAGGTCTAGATAAAGGAACAGGTATAGTAAGGAAGAATCTTAATCTGTGTGTATGGACCGTACAGTTGGGATTGATACGCCGTGCTTCTACATAATTCTATGAGAGGCAAGATTTACACTAATAATGGCTAGAAAGGATATTATGTCAGCTTTTAGTACTATGGACAACCACTAGGAAAATAACAAGGTAGAAAGTATTAATTATTGAATCTGTGATATAATTCAGGTATATTAAGATAAGTAAACAGCTACACTCTTAATTTACTGATGAGACATCTGTTCTAATAATATCTGTAAGTACAGTATCATGTATGTACCTTGTACGATACCAAGACATTATGAAAACAGTCTGCAGTGTATTAATTTATCCAATCTGTCTTCTTAATGTGTCTTGAAACTATCTCATTGATATTTGTACTTCAATAAAAAAAATAAATTTAAAAACTAATAGCAAAATAATACACCACATTTCCTATTTACTTGATTTCCTAGCTCTTTTTATTTCTCCACTGCCAACTTCATACAATGTTTTGACTGAGGAAATCTGCAATATCATCTGTCATCTTGATTTCACATGCACAGCCTGCCAATTTCAAGGGATTGCTTCATCTTCAAGTACTTTCTCCCCAGTTTATTCTCATTGTTTAGCTGGAATAAAACAAAAATATGATGGAACTAATTTGTGGCATGAAGCGACATCTGTCTATCTCATTTATACCATATTCCTATTTCCTTATTATGTTGTCCTCCTATATTTTCTTCTTTTCCTCCTAGGCTGCCTCAGAGGGTATAAGAAGGATACAGCCACTTATTAAGAACATTTTTCTCATTGTTCCTGATTTTGAGACAAGCCAAAAATATTCTCATATAACATAGACTGCTACAAAATAGACTTGAATTTGACATATAGAAATGGATGCTACTTCAAATCCATAGGTTCATACTGATTTACAATCAGAAAACTGAGGCAGTTTTAACTATAGAATTATTGTAAAAAATTATAACCTCCAATAAATGAAAAGATGGTTGGAATCTATAGAAATTCATTTATTGATTTCTACAATGAGATTGCAGTTATTCCTTGCCATGTATTGAAATTAGTAATTCATTGAACAGCTAAATTTCATTTTGCTCATATCCAAGGATGTTAGACTACAAGAAGGGTCATAGTCCTTCTCCTTACGGCCTTTCAATTCTGTCATGTAAACAGAGAATACATACAAAAGAAATTTAAATAACTCAAAATAATAAATGATTAAGAGATAAATTATGTGGTTCTTATAGTAGGAATGTTTACACAGTTTTGAAAATGGTAAGATTAATGAATACTACAGTTGATGGAAGAGGTTTTTCTTTAAAGGTACCAAGGAGCCCAGGGAAATGGATTAGTAGAATAAACACTTGACTGACAAGTACAAGGGCCTGAGTTCAATTCCCAGTTATACAAAGAAAAAAAAACTTAAAATATATCTAGATAACAAAGCCACTTTTGCTTGGCATTGGCTTAATTCTTTTAGAATAATATTTGTGATCAAGAGAGAACACACCTGTAAAGGCTCATTTCCAAGTCAGGAGCAGCTTGCCTAAAGGTATCTCTGCCTTCCGTATTACTGAGGGCAGAACCCTTTTCCTTGATACCTACATTCAGAGAGATGGATGAGCTAGATAAATATAAGAGATAGAAAAATCAAAAGAAGTAGTGGGAAAACAAGACCTAATTAAAGAAAAGTTATAAAAAGAGAAGAAGAATGAAGTGAACTTTATCAGTATTCAAAAGTGACAAATACACTCATCATCTAGGCTCCTGGGCAAGGACAAGACACCTGTGAAGAATAAGCCTAACAGCTCTCCACATGCTGTTCTACTGGCATGTGGAAACAGCTGCCGTTTGCTTTCTCTATTCTGTCCTTGCTGATCAGGAGTTCAAAGACACCGGGCAAATACTTTTCAGATTGCAGGAAGCATAAACCATTGACTTTGGCCTTGTTCTCCAAATAAGAAATGCTATCCTTAAGAAAATAATCAACAAAAGAAGTCAAAATTGATTCTACCATAAAAACAGTACTAATAAAATGACCACAGTTTAGATAGTGACACATATTGTCTATAGATCTGGAAGGTATACGGGTCAGTGGCAAAATTAGCACAGAGTAGACATTTAATATATATTATTAAATGAATGAATAAATCAGTAACTGTGCAACCCAACAAAATCTTCAGAGTTTTGTGATTTTATTATCTAATATCTGTGACATTATTCATAACCTTGATTTGAGAGAATGATCAACAACTGAACTGATGTTGAATGCCTTGTTTGGAAAGTGATGTTTGAAGAACAGAAGGTTTACCTCTTGTAAAGAAATGCATAGCTTTTGGGTGCATTTCAAGGATATCAGTGGAAGATTTGCATTTTTTTCCATCATTGTAAACTCTGGAATTTTCCTCCCTAAACTCTTCAATCTCCCAGAGATAAGAGGCATTTCTTATGAGTGCAGGTGCGGAACTGACAGACAAAGGGGCAAAAATGGCATGAAGATTGCATCGAATTCGTGCTATAAAAACCATTCACTCTCTCAGTTATCAGATCCTAAACCCCCTATATACTCCTCTTTATAGGCACTATCAGAAATAGCAGACAGCCTATGGATTTCTATACAAGACAATTGTTTTTTGCCTTTCCCACCCTCCAATGAGAACCCAAACACTGCTCTCTTCTCATTTACTGCTGATTCTCTCAGACACCATATTCCAGGCTAACAGATTTAGAAGAAAGCCTATTATCTCTTATTTTCAAAACTACCAACACACTCTATCCACTCCACAGGCAATTCACTGAAGTTTCCTCAGTCACACAGTTCATTGCCATTCTGCCTTGCAAATATTTGCTTCTTCCAATACCCACCCCCTTCATAAAAGGGAAGAAAACACTCTTTGACCTAATTCTGCTGCCTTTTGAGATATCAATTATTTTGTTCCTTTCATTTTAGGTCAGTATTGCCTAAATTTCTGTCTTCAGTTCTCTATTGTTTTGGTCTCTAGCATTTTCGCCGTAAGAACTGAGAAAATACATTAGTATTAAGCTAGAGTGCCAAATTCACATGTTTATAAGGGTCATACAGATAATACAAACAAATGAAAATATTTGAATTTGTAAAATATAATTAAAGAGTATATATTGTTCCCTACCTATATTACACGTCAGCTATGTCTCTGCTCTACATCATATTCAGTCTGGGACTCAAACTGACAGAGCTACTTTTGTGTAAAAGTATTGATGAATTCATAGAATAAAATAAAAATCTTATTAATTGAAATGCTTAAATTCTTTACTTAAATCATGAATTAAAAGTTTTTTCAGACATATCAAATGTAACTGCTATTCATGTTTAATGGGCCAATATATGTAACATGGTTAAAGTTGACATCCATGGGAAGAAGAAAGATAATCTTCTTCCACAGGGGGATGGTAATTATTTGTGAACAACATACACAATGACACTGAGCAAATGTAACAACAAGTATTGCATTAGCAGTTTGTAAACTCTATTGTTGGGCACAGAACTAGGAACAGAGGCTAGAGCTATATCTGATTTGTCATTACTATGGGAGCCGATGGACAATTTCCTTTACTTAGGGGTTCTTTTTAGTAAAATAAGGGAATGATACAAGATTATTTCTAAGGCCAGTTTACAGATCTTCTCCACTGAATATGTTAACAGTTCTAAGAATATCATTGAGGGAGCTGCGGAGATGGCTCAGTAGAATAAGGCCTTCCCTGGCAAGAGCAAGGATCTGAGCTTAATTGCCAATTCCACCAAAAACAAACAAACAAACAAAAGAATATCATGGACACTGAATTTCCAGAATTTCACTCACACTAGTCCTAGTTCTACATTGTCTAAAGATTGTTATTCATTTCTATAGGTACTATTTTTTTGTCTTTTTGAGACAGGGTCTTATTCTTCAGTTCAGGCTGGCCTTAAGCTCACTTTGTAGCTCAGGCTGGTCTCAAACTCACAATAATCCTCCTGTTTCAGCCTCCAATCCACTGATTTTTACAACCAGTATCTTTGGAATCACGTTTGCTTTTTCTTCTCTCTCTATTTTCCATCGTCAGTGGCTCATCCATGTCTAGCAATACTGTCTTGAGAACACTTCTTGCATACCTCCTTTCCTATTCAGTGTGATGGCCTTCAGCATTCTTCATATTTTGTATTTGTTTATGCTTTGATGGCTGACATGGCTTTACATTTACGATGTTGCTTCCTATTGGAACTTATCGACCTAAGCCCTAAGTCTTGTCCTACTCAAAATCCTTCAATAACTTCTTTCTATCTTCAGAATAGAGTGAAATCCATTGCCTGCTATTAAGGTGGCATTTAGCTACTAATTGTATAAATTTCAATATCTTAATTTCTCCAGGCCTCAAATTCCCTGCTGGGGAAATAAGAATAATAATAATTTACTACTTTAGAGGGTAATTAGAGGCAGATAAAAAGGCACAATATAAGGGAGCTTCTACTACTGAAAAAGCAAATAAATCATTTATTTATTTATTTATTTATTTATTTATTTATTTATTTATTTATTTATTTATTTAGTACAGGGACTACAAGGTCTCACTACACAGATCAGACTCATAGTGATCCTCCTGTTTTCAGCTTCCCAAGTGCTGGGGTTACAGGTTAGCACCACCATGCCTAGTTTCAATTGCCATCTCAGTGTGCACCAGGGGCAGGGCCAGGGCCAGCACAGCAGACCAGGGACAGAACCTCCAACCCCTGTGTCTGCCTAAGTAGGCACTTTAATGCGAAATAAATCTTAATCAAAATAAAATTTCAGGAATATTTTCCTAATAAGCAACTATCTAACAATTAGTTTTTAAAGTAAGATATTGTAATACACTCTTTCAAAGGTCTCTTCCAAATTTGAAATTTTATTTTTAACTCATAACCACCACCTATATTGCAAAAGTAGAATAAAAATAATTAACTTGAGGAAACAAAGGCAGCACCTACTATTAATTATTATGGATTTTGGAATCAGCCAACATTGCTGTGACTCCACTGTTGTCCAAATAGTGACTCTCTCAATTATTAGTTACATTAATATAGACACTTTAATTAAAGCATGAGTATCAATAATTTTATAGTTTGTGTCTAATTGTGCCCCTAAAGCCTCATGAAGTCATAGGACATTTTCTGGAGTCTGTGATTATTATGGCTGTGGGTGGTGCACTTGCTCTGGGACTGGAAATTTCCATTATAATGTAAGGAGAGGAAAAAGACTAGCTAGTTCCACTCCTTTTACTCTCTGGTATTTGCCACAGGTTGTTCTGTTCCATGTGCCAGTCTGCCTTGGAGCCAGCTGAGTATGGACTAAAACCTCCAGTAACTGTGACCTAAATAAACCTTTCCTTCCTTCATTTTCAGTATCAGGCATTTCAATTACTACTTATTTTTCATAAAATTAAAAATGGGAGAAAACCAAAAGTCAAATTATATTATACTGTTACAATATACACACATGAAAACTTTCCAAGTAAAAATAGAGGGTGAGAACTACACAACCTAATACTTACAGTATATGTTTATTATGGATGAATGAGCAGATTTCCACTTTGTATACACTGCTCCATCAACCAACATTTTCACTACTTTTTATGACTTTATATTGAGCATTTTTAAAGAGGAAAAGAAAAAGTGTTTCTTCTAAACTGAAGCCACTGCCTTAATACTTTTTAATAAACATAAACCCTGCTCAACAGCATCACCAGATTCCTGTAGGAATAGACATCTAACCGGCCTATAACTATATCTCACTACATAATGCTTTTAAGGAAGTGACCTTCATTTCACCTCATATACTCCTATACAGATTTAGTAATATGAAGGAGTTATGATGATTTATTTCCTCTGAGAACGAAGTAGATTTGTTCTACGTCTGAAACAAACTTTGAGAGACTAGAAAACAAAGAATGGCTTATGCTTGGCAAAAAGCTTACGTATACAGCTGATGTCATTGGCAGAAGCATGTGCCCACGGAGAACTGAGGGAATATGAACACCACTTTTTCATCTGAAAACACAGCATTGTATGGATGTTACCATATCTCTACTTTCTATATCTTTCGGCATGGTTGTAATGTCACTTCAACCTATATCTGTTGGCGTTTTGCTGCTTATCTCAACACTACCCTGTTTTGATGGATGCAAACAACAGTTCTACACAACAACTACACTATGAATAAGCATAGTGATAATGTATTTTCATAAATTCTCCAAGTAAATGTTTTAAATATTTTTCAGTTTTTCCAAAAAATTCCACTTCAGTGAGTCCTCCTAACCAATAAAGGTGTATCATCATTCTATAATTGAAGAAATGGAGCTCATAAATGTCACCACATAAATGATAGAATTCTATCCAAGGGGACTGCATGAAATTAGTTAAGGTTTACATTACAGAGGTCTAGATCATGAGACCTCCAGAACAGGTAGGATATTCCACTAAGTGAGTAAAGTTGGAAGTTATAGAATCTGGGGTGATATTGAAAGTGACAAAAACATGTAGCAATACTCAAAGTGATAAAACTGTAGTCTAATGATAACATTTACTATTTATCAGGTGCGGGGTATATGGTAAAGCCAGAGTTAATTTCCTTAATTCCAGAGTTCCTAATCTTTGTGGATCTTTGGTCTCTCATAATTGTCAGCCATGTCTTCCCAATAGGCAAAATCCTGCTAGGATTCAGATCATTTCTTCTCTCATAGTATAAGACAGTTTTGCCCATGAGTTAATCAGAGAATTAATGCTTTGATTCTCAGACTCTTACCATTTTTTCTCAAGATCTTACCTCTCTCTCAATAAGTACCTAATTAGCAACAGGATGAATGTAGAAAAACTGAGGAAAATGTTTCATGATAAATTCTAGCAAAGAGTAAACAGCTCCCAAGTCAAACTAACATTGTCCAATACTTATTTGGATGTGAATAAGGGGTTGAAAATATAGGGAATGAAATGACTTTTATAGATCTAGGTTTGAATCAATTCTCTTTTTTTTTTCAGTTTTAAAACCTAAACTGCAATTAAGGTAGCTAGAAAATAATATGCCAAGATGCTTTTCAACTTGCTGAGAATAGCACATTCATGTCTTCCTTGGTAGCTCATTGCCACAAAATCCCAAGATGATGCTTCTCAACTACATAATGATATTTTAAGTCAATAGATAATCAAGCCAAAATAATAAGTTGTGGGAAGTATATTTCTAACTGAGTTCAAGTGATATACTTACAAAAGACATACAAGTTGGGTGTAGTGGCACATACCTATAATCACAGCACATAGGAGGCTGAGGCGAGAGGAACATCGTGAGATTGACACCAGCCTGGGCTACAAAGTGAGCCCTAAGCCAGCTTAAACTGCACAGTGCACCCCTGCTCAAAAAGACCAAAAAAAAAAAAACCCAAATTGGAGAACTATGAAATGTTTCTAATTTCTGAAAAATTCCACTACAATGAGTCTTCCAGAATGCTTGGAAGTTACTCAGCAAATTTTTTCATTCCACTTTCTTTCCATTTCTCTATTCTTTCAGGAATACTTTTTTTTAAGGTTCCCTTCAGTTTTATTTTTTATTTTTCTATTATTGACAAACAAATAGCAGAGAGACAGGTTCCAAACTGATTATTAGACAGTTTCAATAATTAATACATCACACATTGTTGTCTTTGTAGTGGTGATTATTCATAGTACAAGATGCAGACATGATATTCTGTCCAAAAAATATTGGTAAAAATATTTCTTCTCAATGAATTAAGAAAACGTAGCCGTATATCTATCCTAAGTATTTTGACTATACAGATAAAAAATGGTCATTCACTTGTATCCTCTTTTTTGTTTAGTTTGGTCAAAGAAGGGTATTTCATTGTCATTTAAATATTTAAGTACATGAATTCAGTAAAATATTCCAATATAGTCCAGTACTCCATAATAGTAGTGGGCTATCTGTAGGACTGTCAATGTCAGAAGTTGTTGAGTCATTCACAGCTCAGCATATTAATATGGCTTTACTTTTTATACTACATTTTTATACTTTTCTGCTGAGTGTAAAGATCAAGATAAAGCAATACCTATATAACAAAAAATGTAATTTTTGTATTTGATAAGGTCAGTCAAATCACCTCACGATTTATCCTGAAATCCTGTACCACAGTTTGTAGATCCTTTGTCAGTATCAGCCATGTGGATGAGTCACAGCAATTGCTTGACCAATTTGCTCTCTGTGAAAGCCTGAGATAATTTTTTCTCTCTAGGTGACTCTCCTTAAGTACACTCTACATCATCAAGCACTTTCCTCTTTGGCCCCATAATCTCCTAAGAAGTATTCTGAGGGGAATGAACAGCAATTTTTCTTTTCTGGTAATAATTTATTTCATTCAAACACTGAAAATATGATTAGATAACACATTGTATAATGCAAGATGTGCTTGGACCTTTTGTGGCAGTGCATATCTGTAAATCTAGCACTCAGGATGCTGAGGCATGAAGATCACTGAGTTTGAGGGTAGCCAAGGCTACAAAATGAGTTCAAACCCAGCCTGAACTACATAGTGAAACCTCATCTCAAAAGACAATAACAAATAAAGTTTAAGGTACTCTTATAGACACAAGGGGAAGATTAAATGGATGTACACTAAGTCTCTGACTTATGAATGGAATCTTTTCTGGAAGAGCATTCATAAATAGACTGATTGGTGAGTCAGACAAAGTGAATCTTATATTCCTGTAACACAAATATATAATATTCATTGTTTTGCACTTATATGCAGTTTCCTCTACATCACCATTGCTTTTCCTCTTGTTTCTTGACATCCTGGGATCTAATTGAATGCTGTAGTACTGTACCTTATTACATTGTACAGGAAGCACACAGCAAAACAACTATAATAATGTCTAGAAGACACAAAAGCTTCTTCTTTGATTTTTTAGCACCTACCAGTGTTCATAATGTGAGATTTGTTCATATCTATTAAAATTCACAACACAAATGCTCATAAATCAGGACTTATATAACCAACTCAAATATTTGTCACACTGTAGGTGTACCTTAACAGTCTTATATGTGTACTATAAATAAAGATCATTCACTTGGTGAGTATGCTTCATTTGGCAGAGAGGAGGCCAAATCTGGTAGAAATGAGGGAATTGTAATGCTCACAGCAAGACACTTAAGGACTGATATTCTAGAGAATGGTGATCATATACTCAAGAATTTGTTTAGCTGCTGTAACAAATGGATATAGAGGAAATTAAATAATATATAGATAAAACTATAATAGATAAGGTAAATGACTCAGTGAGTTATACAAGATCAATAAGATGGAATAAAAACCATTAAAAATTAGACTCATGGACAAAAATGAAGGTGTTAATTTAAAAACAAAAACATAAACCTGCCAGCAAATAATAGATGAAATGATTAAAATTTTGCAGGCTTACACCAGAATACATATAATTATGTTAGATGAGTATAGACATATATATTAATTATATTAACATTTGAAGTATTTCATATATAAATAAAGAGAATATCAGATCTATCCAACTTTACAAAAATGAATGATGTGATCATTTTTCTCTGGAAAGTAATCGAATTCTCCTATGCTGTTTTTGATTATGGTGATATAAGTAAGCCTACATTCACTGAAGCTTTATTAAAAGATAGTAGGAATGGCAGGTAGGACTACAAGGTAAATAATTTGTGCTCTGGGTTGCAAGAGGGAAATACTGTATTTTGTGAGTAAATTTTTCTTGCCAAAATCTATTGAGAAAAAAATTTACAGATCGTTTTTAAATGGATATAGAGATAAAACTTTTAAATAGCCTATATACTAGGGGTTATACATGGATATGTGCAAGAGAAATTATAATAAAAAGACTGGATAACTGTGTTTTTGAGTGGAATTTCTGTAAATGAACTGGCTGTTCCTAGAAATAAACATGTAAAACAGAACTGTTCCATTTCCACTGGAATCAACCTAAACTGCTATAAAATCATATAATCTCATGAAAACAAACTGTCAAATAATGAGTACAAATTTAAGCCTGAACTTCTGGAACAGGCATATTTACAAATATTTATGCCATCTATGAAGGTACAGCAAGATGGAGACCATCAGTCCTCTTTCTTTTGTATATAAACAAAAATAAAAACAAAAAATAAATCAACAGAATGATTCAGTCAATAAGGAAGCTGACGAGGAAGAGGGCTTTGGATACCTGAATAATGGATGCAATTCAATGATACCAACGAGTGACCTCTTAATGACAACTTGAATTTGTTCAGCATCTTATTCAGCAATATTTTAACACGGTCTAAGTAGCAGTCACAGCCTAAATCCCTAAAGATAATTATTCTATCAAAGTAACTCTACATTTTACTCTTGCCACGAGTTTCTTCCTATTTCAGGGGACATTAGATGGTCATTATGAAGTGATTTGACTGGATAATATAATGAGAATAAAGCAACAGTGCATTTGCCTGTACTAGGCAACCAAGTACTACAGGGACACATACTCAGCTATTCTAATGAATTCCCCTATTCTGTCTAGAAGGCTGGATACTTTTGGAAGACTGATGTTGATGGATGATAGTAGTACAATCAGAAACAAAGGAGCTGAGTGAATCACTCCCTTTCCTCCATTTAAACTCTAAACAGCACCCAAGGTTATTCTGACTTCTCTTATCCTAAGTAAGGTAGAAAATAACAAAAGCCTAGGAGATCCTGATGTCCAAGGTAAGAGCACAGGCAGCAAAACATTGGTGACATGGGAGATTCAGGAGTCTCCAATCATGCATTTCTTTTCCAACAACTTTATTATATCTTAAAGAGAAAACAAAACTAAAACCAAATTTAAGAAGAAGATAACAGGAGACTAACAATAGATGATACATTCCATATTGTTATCTTTAAAGCCAAGTATAATCTTCAATTTTCTTTTTTTCTTTTTTTAGTTTTTCTTGTACACAGGGTCTCACTATGCAGCCCACATTCATGATCCTCCTGCTTTCTGCCTCTCTAGTGCTGGGATTACAGGCGCGCGCCACCATGCCCAGACTCCATCGCTGGCTCAGGGCACCCGAAGGCGGGGCCGGAGCGCAAGAGGAAGCAGGGATCGAACCCTGGCCGCTGCGCTTACCTAAGCAAGCGCTTAGTCCACTGAGCTATACCGCCGGCCCAAGTATAATCTTGTACTCAGAGCACAGGGTGAGTCACTCAGAGTACAAGACACATTGTCCAAACAATATTAATACACAACTTTCTTTTTGATGAACTAAGATAAATTAGTAGTATAACTATCTTATCTTGCATACCTATGTGTCTGTCTGTCTATCTATCTATCTATCTATCTATCTATCTATCTATCTATCTATCTATCTATGTCTATCTATCTGCTTTACATTCATTTTTTCTTTTCCAATTTCTATTTTCTTTTGAATAGTTTCTCAGGATTTTCCAATATCTATTGCACATTTTGAATCACATTTCTCCTCTCAGCACCACACTATGTAGCCAATAAGATGCTTACAAATGTGAAACTGGTTTATTTTACATATGAGTAAGGTTTTGAGCCACATCCATTTACATGTAATGGCCTTCAGCTATAGGATAAATTTGAGTGTGTGTGTTTTTTTGTTGTTGTTGTTGTTAAATGGATGCAACAATGAAACATCCTTTTAAGTGAAATAAATCAGATCTGCATGAGCAAACACCATATTTTCTCTTTAGTATAAGAACCTGAAAGACAAAATGTGAAATCTGAAGGGTATAATAGATACTGGGAAAAGGAAATGAACCTATTCAAAAGGGAAGAGTTACTGAGTTGAAAAGAAGAATAGAGGAGAGAGTGGGGGAAAGACATTTATATATGTATGTAATCAGGATGGCTTGGACAACTGTACATTTTTGCTGGTCTATGGAAAGGCACAGATAATACTTAAATTGTTTTGTCTCCTTTTTTTCAGTTGATCATAATTTTTCTCTTTTTAATCTCTAACCTTTCTTCTTCCACTTTTACATGTATATATCTCACAAAATGAATAACATTTGGAAGAACACTATGTATTACAACAATTACTGTGGAATTCATATTACTTTATTAAGTGAAATTCTGTATCACTCATAATTTTTTGTTTTAATTCTAATCTGTACTCTCTTTAAAAAACAAAAGAAATTTTAAAACCTTCCAGTTTATCCTTTTTTATGGCAGAATAGTACTATATTGTTGAAAAAGACAACATCTTTTTTATCCATTCCTTGGCTGATGGCCTTCTGTGTTATTTCCAAGAGATAGCTATTAAAGTTTGTGCTGTTATAAGCACTGGTGCACATAAGTTTCTATGGTACAATGTTCTTAATTCTTCTAGGATGATACCCAGAAGAGAAATAGCTGGACTGAATGGGAGCTCCAATCCTAGTTTTTGAGGACTCTCCACATTGATTTCCACAATGGTTATGCCATTCTAGATTCCCACCAACAAGTGGATAAAGAGTTCTGTTTTCCCCACAGCCCTGTCAGGATTTGTTATGGGTTGGTTTCTTCATAATAGCTATTCCTTCAGAAAATGTAATTTCAGTGGTGTTTTATTCTGCATATTTTGAATGAACAATGTTGTTTAACACTTTTTCATATATTTGTTTGCTATTTGTATTTCTTTATGTTAGAAATGTATATTCATCTCAGTTGTCCATTTTCGATTGGGTCTTTATGAGAGTTACGATTTTTTAAGTTCTTCCAGTAGATTTAATATTTGTTTTATTGTTTACATCTTTGTTCCATTTCAAAATTAGACTAATGTATGGTGAAATACATGGGTAAATTTTTAATATTTATTATGTTCAAAGCCAGCATTTACAAAGACATTTTTAAAGATACTATCTTTGGGGCTAGGGAGATAGCTCAGTAGAATATGTGCTTGCCTGGCAAGTGCAAGGGCCTAGTTCCTCAGAGAGAGAGAGAGAGAGAGAGAGAGAGAGACTTTCTTGCTGTAAATTAAAGAGAGAGGGAGAGAGACTTTCTCCTTGTAAATGTACATTGTGCTTTTGTCACAGGTACAGTGTTTTATTATGTCTGGAATTTTTCCTGCATCTTCTAATCTGTTCTATTGATATTTGAGTCTTTTTTGCTATTATTATGCATTTTATCATAGTACCTTTACAGTATAATTTCAAATCAGGGTTTATAATGCCCCCTTACCTTACCTTTGTTGCCCAGAATTCTGTAGGTTATTCCATATTGCTTCTGCTTCCAAGTGAATTTTAGGGTTATTTTATCTAATTCTGTGAGACAGGCTGTTAGAATTTTGAAAAGTACTCCATTAAATCTGCATAACAGTATTGGAAGTATGGCCACTTTCACCATATTAGTTCTTCCAACCAAAGAGCAGGAGACACCTCTCCATTTTTTGATGTCTTCATCAATCTCTTTTTTCAGAGTACAGTAACTTTCAATGAAGAGGTCTTTTACATTCTTCACTGAGTTGATTCCTAGGTACTTATTTCCCTTTATTGTATGCTACTGTGAAACATGTTGCTTCCTTAATTTCTCTCTCACTGAGTTAATTCTTCATATACAGGAAAGCTATTGACTTTTAAATGTTGACTTTGTATCCAGCTACATTACTGAACTTGTTCATTAACTCTGACAGTCATTTACTAGAGTTTTGGTGATCTTCCACATACTGTTTCATATCATCCACTGTCTCCCTGGGATGAATCCTACTTGGTTATAGTGTATAATATTGAGGATATTTTGCATTCTCATTGTCAATATCTTATTGAGGATCTTTTTATCTCTGTTTATTACTGAGATTGGCCTGTGGCTCTCTTTCTTAGTTGGATCTTTCTCCAGTTTTAGTATCAGGGTAATGCTTGTTTCCTCCAATGAATTTGGCATTATTGTTTTGCTTTCAATTTTATTAAAGAGTTTGAGAAGCAGTGGTATTAGGCTTTCTCTAAATTTCTTATAGAATTCAGCAGAGAATACATCAGGGCCTGGACTTTTATTTATTGGTAGGCTTGTAATGACTTTGATTTCACTGAATGACATTCATTTAGTTACAATTTTTATATCTTCTTGATTCAGCATTTATAATTCATATATATACAGGAATTTGTCCATTTCTTCTGTATTTCCAATTCTATTAGAATACTACTTCTTAAAGTAGGTATAAATGATCTTCCAGACTTCTGCAGTGTCCACTGTGATGTCACCCTTTCCTTACTTGGATTTGAGTCTCTTATTACCCTTTTTTCTGTCTAAGGGTTGGTATATTTTATTTAATGTTTCAAAGAACCAACTATTCAATTAATTGATTCTTTGTATTGCTGCTTAGTATTCAATATACTAATATCTGCTCTTATCTTTATAATTTCCTCCCTAGTACAAAATTTTGGCTTAACCTGCTCTTCTTTTTCCTAAAATTTGAGGTTTACCATTAAGTGCTTCTTCATACTTACACTGTTTCCCTGATATGGATATTCACTATCATAAATTTCCCTTTCAGTACTTCTTTATCATGTCCCATAAGTTTTAGTATGTTGTACTGTCATTATAGTTTAATTGTAGAAACTCTAATTTCTTGTTTATCTGTGACCCAATGTTTGTTCAGATGGATGATATCTAATTACCATGTGGTTATGAAGTTTTTCTGGTTTCTTTAACCACTGATTCCCAGTTTCATTGCACAATGTTCTGATAATATCAATGGGATAATTTTGATTCATTGCACATAATTAAGCATGTTCTGTGTTTTTGCATGTGACCTATTTTGTAGAGCATCTGGTGTGCAACTGAGAATAATGTGTATTCTCATGTTTTGGAAGAGAATGCTGTGTAGACATCTAATAAGTCCTTTTATTAAAAGTTTATTTGAGTTCTAATAGTTCATTATTGATATTTCATGTAGTCTTTCTGTGATAGTAGGATAAGGAGATGCACCAGGAAAACTTTATTAGTTTTTTTTTTTCACTTCTATTAATATGTTTTCTGCATTTGGGTATACTGACATTTGTCTCATTCATATTTAAGACTGTTATTTATTCTGCTTGGATTGTTCCGTTCAATGATACAGTGAAATTTTTTGTCTGTCATAATCAGCCTTGGCTGGATGTGTCTGTTTTTTTCTGTATTTTTTTGTCTTCTTTCTTTTTTTCTTTATTGAAGAATAGCAATGAGACAGTTTCAAGAATAATTAACAGGACAGATTCGATAATTAATATATTACAGACAGTTTTCATAATGTTTTGGTATTGTACAAGGTACATGCATGATATTGTACTTACAGACATTATTATAGCAGTTATCTTTAATCAGAAAATTAAGAGGATAGCTGTATACTTATCTTATTTTTATAGCTGAATTGTATCCCAGATTCAATAATTAATATTATCTACCTTCTTATCTTCCTAGTGGTTGTCCAGCCATAGTACTAGAAATTGACATAATAACTATTCCAGCCACTATTAGTGCAAATGTTGCTTCTCATAAAATCATGCAGAAGCACTGCATATTTATCCTAACTGTACTGTCTATACAAACATATCTTGCTTCTTCCTCTATATCCCCTTTTTTGTCTACACCTATCAAAGATGGGCACTCCATTGTCATCAAACCACTATAGGTGTCTGAACTGGGTGACACAATTCAACACAGTCCAGCATTCCACAATAATAGTGACTTATCTGAATAAGTTGTTGGCTATAGCCATTTACAGCTCAACTTATTATTATGGCCCCACATTATATACCTCATTTTTATACGTTTCTGCTGGATGGTTAAGACCTAGATAGAGCAAGACCTATATAACAGAAAATGCAGCTGTTGTTTCTGATGAGGTCAGTCAAGTGCCCTCAGGGTTTATCTTATAATCCTGCAACTTACTCTGTAGATCCTTTGTCTGTGTCAGCCATGTGGATGAGTCACGGCCAATGCTTGACCAGTTTGCTCTCTGAGAGAGCCTCAGAGAAAGTTTTCTCTCCATGTGAGTCTCTCCAGGCACAGTATAGATCATCAGTCTCTTTCTTCTGTGGTGCCATAATCTCTTCGATCAGAAAATTTGGGGCACAATGGAGTTTCATGATGATATAGTATAGGTTCTCCTATGCCCTGAGTCTTCGCTGACATTTGAAAGGCTAGGGCCAAAATGTTGGCTGATTTTGCGGCTCTACTATTTATTTCTCCAATGCTTAATCTGTGAACTTAGGTTGTTAACCATCCAGAAGAATATGTAATTTGTTGACTTATGATTTTCATGTTGTTTACCTGTTCTTCTTTACTCCATTTTATCCTGTATTTAATTATTTGTGCTGTTTAGTGGGTTCCTTCTGTTCTCATTCGTAGAGTTCGTGTCATTATGGTCTCTCTTTAGTACATCTTTCAGTATCCTTGTAGGGATGGCTTTGTCATCATGAAATTACTTAGTGGTTCTTTGTCTTGAAAATATTTCACTTCTCGACCAAATTTGAAAGAGATTTTTGCAGGGTATAGTACTCTGGGCTGGAATTTTTTTCATACAGGACTTGAAGAATTCTTCTCCATGCTCTCCTTGCCTTCATGGTTTGTGCAGCGAAGTTGGCTGTAATTCTGATTCATTTTCCCTGGATGATCTGCTTCTTCTATCTAGCAGTTTCAGTATATTACACTTGTGTTGGATTTCTGGAATCTTGATTATTATATGTCTTGTGTTTTTACTTGGGTTGAAGATATTTGGTGTTCTGTATGCTTCAGTTACTTGAATGTTGGATTTTTTCGTCATATTTGGGAAGTTTTCTGTGATTACTTCTCCCCAAATTATTTTTATGTCTTTTGTATTGACTCCTTCATTCTCACTGATACCAATTATTCTCACATTGTTCATCCTGGTGTCATCTTGCAGGTGATGGATTATTTTTTCCTGCATTTTCATTGTTTTTAAGAGATCCTTTCTCACCTTTTCACTAGTTACACCAGCATCCTCAAGATCTGAAACTCCACCTTCGCTTTCACTCAACTGGTTTTGTAGACTCATTATTGATATTTTTAGTTCTACTATATCTCTTTGACTCTGCTTCATGCATTCTTTTCTGTATTTCTCATGTCATATTTCTGATCTCTATTTTTTTATCAATGTCTTCTTTGCAGATAGCTATTAATTCTTTTTCTGCAGTTTCTTCCGCTTTGTGTTTCCTCTGTATAATTCTGGAAATGTTTCTGTATTTCAGATGCTATGATTTCAAAGAATTCTTTTTTGATTTCAAAAATTGTTTCTGCTTTGAGTTCCTCATGACCTTTGCTTCTGACACTGTTAATTTGAACGCTTCAACTGGAATAGTGTTCTCTGCACTTGCTCTGGGTGAGCATTGGGTTTCCCCCATATGTTTCTGGATTTGATTCTTTATTTCAGATGCTATGTATTCAAGTATTTCTTTTTTATTTCAGGCATTCATTCTAGTCTGAGTTCCTCCATACCTTTCTACTGTTGTTCCTTTGCTTCTGTCTCTGTTAATTTGTTCATTTCAGCTGAGCTAGTGTCCTCTGTACTTATTTGTGGACTTGAGGTCTGAGGCTGCATTTTTTTCCTTGTCTTCATCATCTTGAATAGCACTGACTTCTGACCTTTAGTGTAGAGCTTTAGTGCAGCTATAACCTTAGCACGTAATGAGATTTGGGTGCTAGACTTTTAAGTTTGAGATTATCCAGTTATACTTTGCCTGGATGTAGCCTTTGTGTTCGATTCTTTCTTGTTACAACTTCTGTGGTTTCCCTCTGCTTGGTCCCTGGTCATGGGATCACTGGGAGGCGCAGAAGCTCTCCCTCACGCTCCCCAGACCAGGTGCAGGTGGATCTACTGACAGGAGAGTCACCAAAAGTTCTCGCTCCTATGGCAGGCTTGAGGACAGGGGTTCCGGGGGGTTGCCAGGCAGGTCTGTCTGGGGTGTCTCAGGCAGGTTTCTGGCTAGGATGTCTTAGGGTCTGAGGCTCTGGATGGCACAGAGTGCATTGGGGGAAGCCTAAGGCTCTCCCTAAGCCTCAGCATATACTCACCAAATTTGGTTGCCCAGAGAGTTTTAAAAATTCCCACTCTCTCGACTGACTTGGGGGATGGGCTGTGGGTAGCACCAAGTGCGCAGGAAGAAGCCAAAGGCTCTTCCCCAGACTCACCCAACCAGGATGCCCAGAGTGGGATGGCGAGCTTGGGAGGGGCTCTTTGTTTTTGTTTTGCTTTGGTTTTTTTTTTTTTTTTTTTTTTTTTGCATTTTAAGGAAGGATTTACAGGGTATTCAGGGACTCACGACTAGATCAGACTCCTAGTGATCTGCCTGTCCACAGCCTCCCCAGAGCTGGGATTACAGGAGCGCACCACCATGCCCAGTCTCAATTGCCATCTCAGTGTGCTCTGGGGACAGGGCTGGCATGGCAGCCTGGGGGATCAAACCCCTGACCTCTGTGCCTGCTTGCAGGTTCTTTAATCTGCTGAGCTATTTGGCCAGCCATTTTATCTTGTTCTTGTTACATGGATTGTTTTCCATCCTTTGAGTTTCAGTCTATGAACATGTTTTCTTTTTTATTATTATTAAATGTGTTTCTTCTGTGCTGCATATTGTTTGCTCTTGCTTCTTGATCCATTTTCCCATTCAGTGTCTTTTAGCTGGTGAGATCATTAATATTGATGTTTATTACTAATATACAGTGGCTTATCCATGCCATGTTATTTTCATGTTGTTGCCTGTACCCATTTTTCCTTCTCTGTTTAACTGTTTGCCTTACCTGGTCATTTCTTTCAGTTGGTTTTTATGAAGCTGACGTATTTGGTATCTCATCCTGGAATGTTCTTCCTAATATTTTAGTGTGCTAGTTTCATCATAATAAACTTCCTCAGATCTTCTTCCTCCAAGTATCTTATTTCTCCATCTGTTTTTCTTTTCTTCCTTCTTTTATGTTAGGAATTAAACTCAGGACCTTTCACTTGACAGGCAGGCACAGCACCACTGAGCTATAGCCCTATCTTTTCATAAGTTTTCAAAGATAGTTTTGTGGGTACATCAATCTGGGCTGACGGTTGTTTTCCTTAAGAGCTTGATATATTTCACTAAATTCTCCTTGATTTCAAGATTTGTGTTGAGAAGCCAGCCGTGTTTTTGATTGGTTTCAGTTTATAGGTGATTTGTTTCTTTGCCGAAGAGTTTTTAAGAGTCTATTCTTGGCTAGATATATAACTCAGAAGTACAGTCCCTGCCTGGCAAGTGCAAGGTCCTAATTTCAATGTGCAGGATTTCTTTTATCTTGACAATGTTGTGCCTGGCCTTGAATTATTTTTCCATGGCTATTTGGAGTTCATCAGCTTCACTTATCTTTACATGAAATTCTTTTTTCCTACTAGGGAAGTTTTCTGCCATGACATCTGTGAACAGCCTTTGTGTTATTTCCTGCTTTTTTCACTGACTCAAATCAATCTTAAAATATTCTCCTTTGTCTCATCTAGCAGATGCTATATTAATTTCTCATAACACCTTTCTATTTTTCTTAAATCATTCTGTGTATGTTTGCTAACTGAATGCCTGTCTTCTATATTTGAGATCATATATTCTTCTGTGAATATTTTCAATGGAATTTGTATGTAACTGAATATCTTATTGAATCTGTTTTATGAATTTCATTTCAGTCGCATACTGAGCATTTATTGCTTCCCATTATCATAATTTTCCTAAGCTTCTCTATTATTTGCTGGTTTGCTCTAGAGTCATTAAGCACTGTTTTCATTTGGACATCATCTATGAAATTATCTGAGAAATGATTTCTGATTTTATTTTTTTTCTATAGCTTCATTCAATTGCTTTATTGTTACCACTTCAGAGAGGCCAAGTGGCTGGCTTTCAAATTATCCTATCTCATGGCCAAGTGGGTTTGCCTTTGGTGAAGTGAATGTCTGGGACTTAATTTTATTTAAGTGTCATTTCATTTGATTTTTTTTTATTTTGTTTGTAGTTTAATTCTTAGGGTGATGCTTGAAAAATGCAAGTGGTGGTTTACTTCGAGTATTTAGAACTCTTAAGAAATCACTATTTCTCTGAGGTATCTTCCAAATATAGCTTTCTTTAAGGTTTTGAGTTTGTTACAAGACACTCCCACTTCAATTTGTTGAGAAAGAGAAGTGGGAGAACAAGCTCCTGGTTCTCTGATACAGTGCTACAGTAGTTTCTATGATCTTTATTCACTCTCCGGCTTAAAACACTGGGAAGAATAGCTATTCAGAAAAATAATGTCACTTTTGGCTAAAATGGTACCATCAGCAGTAACAATATCATCAAATACAGCCTAGAAAATGAACCTGAGCGAACCAGTAACTTGTCACATTTAATGGTACGAACTAGATTTCTGATTATGTATAAAAAATAAGAAAGAAACCAAAAAATTATATGGAAGATATAAATCCTTAATATGTCAATTTTATTCTCAGGGGTTAAAAATAAAAAGGAGTTAGGGAGAAATAGAGATGTAGAGTAGAGGAAAACAACAGTACAGCTAGAAGATCAAGGAGGATCACTGACTTTGGAAAAGGAAGGAATAAAGCAAAGAATATTGGAAGGAAAGAGAAAGAAGACATATAATGAACGGAATGGAACAATTACAAGGAGGCTAGAAATCACATTCACACTCATAAAGAGAAGATCAAACAATCAAAAGAAAAAAGGGAAAAAAGAACCACAATAAAAAAACAAATGACAAAGAAAAAATTCTTCACTTTCAGGTCTGTTTCTGTAGTCACTGGTAGGCAATAGGTAGAGATAGAGCCCAGATCCATGTTGTTTTATCACAACAAGCCAGCAGCAGCTTTTGGGCAGGGCAATAAATAATCTGAATCTTCTGTCCCAGACCAAACTTATTTGGCCTGCAGCCATCAGTGCATCTAGCTGGGAGTCATGAGATGGAGCCAGTAACTCCTCCGAGTTCTGAGCTGGCTGGACTCTCTCCAGGATGGCTCCTGGTCAATACCTCTTGCTCCTTGGGATGACTGAACCCATGCAGTTCTCACTACCAGCTTATGCAGTCTCTGATATACACTGCTCCCCTCCACTGCTGCTGCATATCTCTAGGGGCTTCTGGAGTTACCAGTGGTCATTTTATGTCCACAGGTTTGAATTGATTGTCTTGTGCAGTGAGAACGTAATGGCAGCTACATTCTTCTTAATTGATCACACTTCAGATCCTTCTTGGGCCTAGAGGATTCACTTCACTCCTTTGGCTTCTTCCCACGCACGCTACAGGGATCCCTGCCCCCAACCTCTCCAAACCAGTGACTGGCCTAAAACCTCAGGACCCACTCACCAACATTTCCTTGAATCCCCTGACCTAAAGCCCGCTGATCGATTGGGAATTTCCTCGATTCTCGGGACATCAAAGTTCAGTGAGTATAGAACTCAAGGCCCGCCATGCTCGAGAAACATTACACAGGATTGCCTGCCCCGAGCCACCATGGCCTGGTGACAGCTACAGGCACACTGTGCCAGAGAAACATTTCCAGGTGATTACTGGTCCCACCCCACAGCGCCAGACCCAGTACAGGTTGGCCTGGGGTGAGAACTCCAAGCCGGCCATGCCAGAGGGACATTTCTCAGCAATCCACGGTCCCACACTATGGACCGAAACCCAGCACAACCTGGCCTGTGAGTGAGGGCTCCAGGCCCACTGCACCGGACGGACCTTTCCCAGCCTTCGGGGGTTACAGCCTGTAGACGCAGACCAAGCACAGGCTGGCCAACCCAGTACAGCCTACTCAGTGAACAAGATCATCCACTATCCTTTTATGAGCCCAGAAGACACACCAAAGCCCAGGCCCGCCCACGTGGGGAACAACCTGCCTGACACAGGAGGGCTGACCCCGGGAACCAACAGAGAAGAATCAAAGGAGCTGCAGCAAAAAAGGAACTGAACACAACAGCTACACCCACGATAGGCATACCTGGAAAATCTCAAACTTAATAGACTGGCACCCGAATCTCATAACAAGCTAAGGTCATAGCTGCACCAAAGCTCTACACCAAAGGTCAAAGATCAGTGCTACACAAAATGACAAAGAGAAGGGGAAAAATGCAATCCCAGACCCTGAGTCCACCAGGAAGGGCAGAGGACACTAGCTCAGCTGCAACGAATGAATTAATAGATACAGCAGCAAAGGAACAACAGCAGAAAGCTATAGAGGAAATAAAACGAGAAGTAATTCCCCAAATGAAAAAAGAAATATTTGAATACATAGTATCTGAAATAAAGAATGAATTCCAGAAACATTGGGTGGAAAAACTATGCTCACCCAGAACAAGGGCAGAGAGCACTATTCCAGCTGATATATATGAATTAACAGCATGTGCAGCAAAGAAATGAACGCAGAAAATTCATGAGGAACTCAAAGCAGAAATAAGTTCTGAAATCAAAAGAGAATTCTTGGACAGCGCGGCCAACTTCGCCATCTTGCTCCATCCCGCCCACCCCGCCCAGCTCCTGAGACCGGCCAGAGACAGCGCGGCCCACTCCGCCATCCTGCTCCATCCTGCCCGCCCCCGCCCAGCACCTGAGACCAGCCAGAGACAGTGGCTGACTCCAGCGGCCTCCTGGATCCCGCGCCAAGCTCTCCCAGTGAGAGTGAATTTACAGGACTCACCAGGCTTCCCAGAGCAGTGAGAGTGTGGTGAGTCTGAGGGAGAGCCTTTGGCTTCTTCCCACACGCGCTTCGCGGATCC
>PVKA01025822.1:0-32514 GCA_004027165.1 Ctenomys sociabilis
GTTGGCCTTTTTTTTTTTTTGTCTTTTTGAGACAGGGTCTTACTCTGCAGTTCAGGCTGGCCTTAAGCTCACTTTGTAACTCAGGCTGGTCTCGAACTCACAACAATCCTGCTGCCTCAGCCTCACGAGTCCTGGGATTACAAGCCTGTGCCACCATGCCCAGCTCCTAAATTTAATTTTTAAAATTCATTTAAATTCATATTTCTTTCTTAAACATAAACTTTTTTTTTTTTAATTTTAGGACAGAGTCTACAGGGTCTCATTATGTAGATCAGACTTACAGTGATTCTCCTGTTTTCAGCCTCCCATGCACCACCATGCCCTGTCTCAGTATCCTCTGCAGGGAGCTGGTACAGCATGCCGGGGATAGAACCCTAGCCACTGTGCCTGCAGGTGCTTTAGTCCAGTGAGCCATCAAGCCGGCCTTACCATTTCTTTTTAAATTTACTTGAAATTCATATTATAGTAATGTAAGAAAATAATATAGAGTTGTATTTTATTTTCTGATGATTTCCATCTTTTGTGCCTATTAGGCAAGTTGATACATTCTATTTCTATTTCTTTTTTTTTTTTTCTATTTCTATTTTTACTGTCTTTTTGAGACAGTCTCACTGTGTAGCCCAGGGTGTCTTTGAGCTAACTGTGTAGCCTAGGCTGGTCTTGAACTCTCAACTATCCTCCTGCTTCAGCCTCCACTCCTGAGTCCCTGGGATTACAGGTGTGCATCAACACACTGGATCCTCTGTCATTCTTACATAAATTTAAATCAGTAGAGATAAAACTAGAAGATAGAAAAAAAAACTCTAAGAGTTAGAATTATACTTTTGTTCTCTAGTATGCGATAAGGGAACACAGTACAATACATAGCAAGATTTTTCAGTATAACTTAATTTTTTTTTTTTTTGTCAAACTGTGGACTGAACTCAGGCCCTTGTGTTTGCCAGGGAAGCGCTTATTCCACTGAGCCATCTCCCTGGCCCAGTGCTTGGGAGGCTGAAAACAGGAGAATCACTACAAATCTGATCTATGTAAGCCCTGTAGACCCTGTACTAAATACATTAAAAAAATTGTAGGCCAGGGAGATGGCTGAGTGGAATAAGCGCTTCTCTGGCAAGTGCAAGGGCCTGAGTTCAATCCCCGGTTCCTCAAAAAAAAAAATATATATATATACAATTTGTTTGTTTGTTTGTTTTTGTCTTTTTGAGACTGGGTCTCACTATGCAGTTCAGGCTGGCCTTGAGCTCACTTTGTAGCTCAGGATGGTCTCGAACTCACAACAATCCTCCTTCCTCAGCCTTTTTTTTTTAATGTATTTGGTTGTTACAGGGTTTCACTTCACAGCTCAGACATGTAATGATCTTCCTGCCTTCCGTCTCTCCAGCATTGGATTTAAAGACGTGAGTCACAATGCCCAGACTGACTGGCTTAGCCCACCTGGAGGCCAGGGCTGGCCAGTATGTGGTGCTGGGGATTGAACCACGGTCCCTGTGCTTTCCTAAGCAGGCACTTCAGTCTGCTGAACTATCTCGCTGGCCTGGGATTTCTTCTTTTTTTGTGGGGGGATTTCTTCTGTATTTGTTAGATTTGTTACTTGCACAAACATTATTATGACTGGCAGAAAGGAACAAAGTTGTGCCAGGTGTGGTGGACTCCTATAGCTCCCTTTGGGAGGCTGATGAAGGAAGATCACAGGTCTGAGGCAGTCTGGGGGACACAGTGCATTCAGGCCAATGTGACATAGTGAGACCTTGTACCACGAAAATCACGAAGAAATCTCACAGAAAAACACAATTCAGTGCTTCCTTTATTGTAACTTGGTTTGGACACTTGGTGATCAGTGTATAGATAGAATTGATAGTATTTCCACTGCAAATATGTACTTTTATAAATATATATATGTCTTTTTGAGACAGGGTCTCACTGCATTTCAAGTTTCTCTTGGACTTACTTTGTATCCCATGAATAAATAATTGTATTTTACCATAGTGCTTTTTTTGTTTTTGTCGGAACTGGGCATTGCACTCAGGTTCTTGTGCTTACCAAGGAAGTGTTCTACTGAGCCATCTCCTTGGCCCCCAGTAATTGTATTTTAAATGTAGCTTAGAAAGTACAAAGAGATAAAACTATAATTTGACATTTTATTTATGTATGGTAATTATAATTTTTGGACTTGATATTTTAAAATTGTATGATTTAAAGGCTGGGTCACTGTAACTATTTAGTATTTGAGTCTTAGAGTTTTCCAAGGAGCCATCCTTTGTCCTTGCTTATTTATTTTTTTAATTAACTAATTGTTTTTTTTTTGCAGAACTGGGATTGAACTCAGGCCCTTGTGCTTGCCAGGGAAATGCTATTCCACTGAATCATCTCCCCAGCCCTTGATCATTTATTTTAAATTGGGAAGATAATCTAAATAATGTGAACTTTTAAGTGTGTGAAGCAGGTTGATTAGGTTTTTTTTTTTTTTTTTTGTCTTTTTGAGACAGGGTCTTGAATTCGAACTTTTTTTTTTTAACCAGGAAATCGTACTCAGAACCTTTTACTTGTCAAGCAGGTGCTTCTACCACTGTGCTGTCTCCCTGACTTCTTTATTAGCTTTTTATTTTGCCCTCCCATTTTATATATTTCGTACAGGGCTTCACCACGTAGCTCAGACTCATAGTTTTTATTTTATTTATTTATTTATTTATTTATTTATTTATGTATTTATTTATTTATTGTCTTTTTGAGATAGGGTCTCGCTATGCAGTTCAGGCTGGCCTTAAGCTTATTTTGTAGCTCAGGCTGGTCTCGAACTCACAACAATCCTCCTGCCTCAGCCTCCCTAGTGCTGGGATTACAGGCATGCGCCACTATACCTGGCCGCTCAGACTCATAGTGATCCTTCTGTTTTCAGCCTCCCCAGTGCTCGGATTACAGGCATGTACCACCACACCTGGACTAGGTGGCTGGCTTAGCATGCCCAGGAGGGTGGGGCCAATGTGGCATGTGAGACTGGGGATTGAACCCTGGTCCCTGTGCTTGCCAAAGCAGGCCGTTAATTAACTGAGCTATCTCATGGGCCCTCTTGATTAGAATCCCCCTCCTCCGGAACTGGGGATTGAACTCAGGCCCTTGTACTTGCCAGGCAAACACTTATTCTATTGAGCTATCTCCCCAGCCCCTTGATGAACTTTTTTAATTTTTTGGGAATCTGAATACTTGCTGACTTAAGAAAAATTACCTTTATTGTCTAAAATTGAAAAGTGTGGCCAGCCTTTCAAAGAGGTCTTCCTGTCTCTGTTTCCTGAGTGCTGGGATTATAAGGATGTGTCATGAATGGCTGGCCCCATAACTTGTTTTATGCAAATTAAATGTTTGATATCAAATTGTTATGTTATCTTTACGAATTTGGCTTTTTTATTCAATTTTTTAGGGTTTGTTTTATAAATAGAAATAGCTTCATTGACCTTTTGATTTTAAAGTTATGTGTTGGTTAGAAGTAATAAAAGTTACAGCTCTGTTTCACAGTGCTCAATGTTCCTACAGGTGGTTCTCTACACACTGCTGAGCCAGGAGAGGAGGGTGGACCCTGAAGCTGGCTTGCTTCTCTACCTCAAGTCGGGGCAGATGTATCCTGTGCCTGCCAAACATCTGGATAAAAGAGGTGGAGCTTCTTGTTCAAGCTTTTCCTTCTGGCCTTGCCACTCCCCTCAGTTCTGGCAATGGTTTTATACCTGAAGGTCTGCTTGCAGCATGTGTGAGCCTATTGAGTTGTAATTTGTAACTGGCACTTTTTTGAAACAGAATTTTAATGATGTGCTCTGTAGTTGAAAACAACCTTTAAAAATTTTGTTATATAGTAAACTTAAGGTTGAACTTTATGTTACATGAAAGATGCTCTAGATAGTGCTATTCTTAGTATTCAGCTAATAAAATCCTTACAGCATGTAGAGGTAGTTATTTGTTTCAAGATTTTATCTACTAAACAGAAACTTACAGGAAATTACCAAAATATGATTATACGTGGTTATTCTAATGTCATGAGGAATGTGATTGCTATTTCCTGCTTTCCTTTATGCTTTAGAGTTTTATTAATCTAAAGGAAAAGATAAGTGATAAACTCAACTAAATAAACTCTTGAAGATGCTTAGCTTTTTTCTCCCTGTAGAATTATTAAAGCTAAGAAACCAGATGGTATTCACTTTGCTGCACCGTACTACCAAATCTGCTGCTGAAAAAGAGACACAGCTTGCTCCTTTGCCGCCAATAATTGAAGAGGAGAAAACGTGTAAATACTGTTCACAAATGAACAACTGTGCTCTTTATAGCAGGTAAGTGCCCTCTTCCAAAAGCACTAATTCAAGTTGAGTGTGAACTCAGCATGATAACACTATTGGCTGATCTGGCATTGATAATTTTGTGTTGTGGGTTTTTTCTTTTGTTTTTGTTTTTTATGTATTTGGTGCAGGATCTTACTACATGGCTTGGGCTGGGACTTGTAGTGGTCCTCCTGTTGTCAGCCTGCTCAGTACTGGGATTACAGGGGCCATCATGGTATGTGGTGCTGGGGATCAAACCTTGGTCCCTGTGCTTGCCTAAGTAGGTGCTTAGTCCACTGAGCAATTCTCACCAGCCCATGTTGTGTTTTTTGTACTGCTGGGAAACTGAGGCCAGGGGCTTCACATTGAGCTGTATCCCTATACCCTTTTCATTTCATGCCTTTATTTGGTGTGTAATATTGAAATAAAGGGAATGGGGGAGGGGTTCTGTTTATATTTTCAAACAAGTTCCTATTCCATTTCTTGGTAAGTAGTAGAATGCTTTTAAAACTTTTTCCAAAGTATTTTAATTTTTTTTTTTTTTTGGCAGAACCAGAAATTGAACTCAGACCCTTGTGCTTGCAGGGAAGCACTTATTCTACTGAGCCATCTCCCCAGCCCCCATATTTTAATTTTACTACATACAGTTCTTTCTTCCTCCTCATCTTCATCTCCTTGTTCCTTTTCAGTTAGGGTTTTGCTTTGTAGTTTAGGCTGGCTTAAAATTTGTGGAGATACTCCTCCCTCAGTCTCTTAAGTGCTTGGATTATAGGCATATACCACTACACCATGCTTTACTGCATATAGTTTCTGTGAAGTGAAATAATTTTAGGATTTGGGAATCTGGTTCAGAAAAATATAGTTGAAGTGTTTTGAATATAAGTTTCGTTGCCAGGTGTGGTGGTGCATACCTGTAATCCCAGTGTTTAGGAGGCTGAGGCAAGAGGAATATCTGAGTTTGAGGTCAACCTTGGCTATATAGTGAGTTCAAGGTCAGCCTGGTCTACTTACTGAGATCCTGTCACAATAAAACAAAACAAAAACAACAAACTCACTTCAAATGATTCTCCACATTTTAGGTTGACTTGCTTATGTTATAGAGCTAGGTGTACAAATACTGTCATTTTAAGAAACATATTGTTGTATAAAAGGCCAAAACTTGTGTATCAGAATGAAGATTAACACATAGCAAGATTAAATTGTTTAATTGATAGTCATTGGAGGCAAAATAATAACATTGAATTTCTTACACAGTTTTTGTTTTGTGAACTGCCATGTGACTTATAAAATTGCTTTTAAGGAAAATTTGGGCTGGGGTTTGTTAGGTGTTATCGCATATATGTGCATTTACTTTAGAAAAATGTTACTTCAGCTGGGCGTGGTGTTGCAGGCCTATAATCCCAGCACTCAGAAGGCTGAGGCAGGAGGATTGTTGTGAGTTCGAGACCAGCCTGAGCTACAAAGTGAGCTTAAGGCCAGCCTGAACTTCATAGTGAGACCCTGGCTCAAAAAGACAAAAAAAAAAAAGTTACTTCATAGCAAGGCAGAGCAATGCTGTATAAGAGAACAGCTCTAACGTAGACCTTGGTATTTAGGGCAGTGGAACAACAAATGGAAAATAGTTCAGTTCCCGTGGTTATGCTGCCCAGAATACAAGAAGCTACTGAGCACCTGAAGCCTACACACTTACAGTATTTTAGCCTTTGGTGTCTCATGTTAACCCTGGAGTCACAATCAAAAGATAACAGAAAGAGCCATCAGAATATCTGGTTTGTGCCTGCCTCTGAAATGTAAGTAACCCATTGCTCACAGTGAAATGGTAGTCATGGTAGTTGTTGTGGTGTGTGTACTTGGCACATGTGGTCACATGGTGCTCATTCCTTGATAGCTCTGGGTGCCCTCAGTGAGCTGTCCTGTGCAGAGCAGTGTCTGCCCTCAGTGCGTACTGCCACAGCCCTCTCAGAAATGCCTTACACGCGCCAGAGATGAACTGTGGCTCCAGAAACCATACTTCAGCCTGGAGACATGGCTTTGCATGCATGAGGCCTTGGATGTGATCCCTGGCACCATATATGGAAAACTAAAGGAAAATGTTATTTTGGAAATAAGTGCCAGGGATATAGCTTAGTGGCAGAAGCACCTGCCTGGCAAGGACAAAGTCCTGAGTTCCATTCCAGTACCAAAAAAAAAGGCCACCAAAAGTAATTAGTAAATTTCTTTTTATCAGTGATATTCGTATAAACTAGAATGTATCTGTTACTTATTGGTACAGTAAAAATCATGGGGCCAGGGAGATGACTCAGTGGAATAAGCACTTCTGTGGCAAGTGCAAGGACCTGAGTTCAATCCCTGGTTCTGGCCAAAAAAAAAAAAAAATCAGTGGCATTTTATTTGCATTTTAAGAGACTAATATTTCAATAAAATTATGTATTAGTAAAAGTTTGTGTTATTTTCTAAGCTATTTTTTTTGTTGTTGTTTTGTTTTAATTTGTTTTGAGATACCAGAGATCAAACTCGGGACCTTGCACTTGCCAGCTTAAGCCGCTGAGCCCCTCTAAGCTACTTATAAAGTTAGAATTTTGCATGTCTTCTGCAATATTCTTCATCAAAAATTGGGTTGTCCTGGATCCATTTGCCTTTCCAGAATGAATGTTGATGAAGTGTGACTGTAGAAATAATTTGGCCAGTTGTAAGCTCAGCACTCAGGAGGTTGAGGCAGGAAGATTACTATGAATTTGAGCCATGTAGTGAGTACAAGGCCAGCCTGTACTGTATAGTGAGACCTTGTCTCAAAAAACTAAAAAGGATCGAAATATCTTTATTTCTGTAGTTGTAAGATGGAAATGTTGTAATGGAGAAAGTTCACACATGGTTGGTTGCATGAGTACAGTGAGTCCTTCAAGTGTACCCAGCCGTACACGTGCCTCTGAGGTTTGTGGCACTTGATCGCAGTGTCAGAGAGGCTGTAAACACTAACTACTTACTTCTTATATAAAAATGCTGGGATTATCAGCTGGTACTTTGTTTGGTTTCTGTTATATGAAACAGAGTCTCAGTGTGCAGTTCAGGCTGACCTTGAACTCAGGCTGATCTTGAGCTCAAGGATTCTGCTGGGATTACAGGTATGTGTCACTAGGCCCAGCTTTATCAACTGGCTTTTAATCATTGTAATAACAATTATAGCCGGGCGTGGTGGCGCATGCCTATAATCCTAGCACTTGGGAGGCTGAGGCAGGAGGCTTGTGAGATCGAGACCAGCCTGAGCTACAAAGCGAGCTTAAGGCCAGCTTGAACTGCACAGTGAGACCTTGTCTCAAAAAAGACAAAAAATAAATAAATAAATAACAATTATAAGTCCCCTTGGTAGCACTAGGTTGTCCTCATTAAGTTTTCGAGCATGTTTGCCTCTGTAGTGGTTCTTGGATCGCACAGAAGCTGGGGTACCTATCAGGCACCAGTGTGCTGAACCTCATGTCCAGAGATCCTGAGCTGTGGGTACAGCAGGCTGGTGGGGAGAGATCACACACAAGCTAAGAGAGGAGTGTTGACTTAGCTTTTGTGACATTTTATATAGTCAAAAATGTAAAAAAGAATAGGACTAAATGTTAGTGTTTGTTGCATGGGGGAGATAAGCAAGTTGGGTGGAAAAATGCAGATGATGTAAACAGGATCTTTGTTTCTTTTACAGGGAGGAGAGTGGTGGCTGCATTGGCAGCCTGATCAGAACAGAACCTGCAAAGAGAGTTTGTGATGGAGGATACTTGCATAATTTCCAGCGTAAAAATGGTGCCATGCCTGTCACAAATCTAATGGCAGGGGACAGAGTTATTTTAAGTGGAGAAGAGAGAACACTTTTTGCTCTGTGCAGAGGATATGTAAAGGAGATTAACATGGCAACAGTAACTTGTTTATTAGACAGGTAATAAAAATACTTTTTTTTGATAGCAGCTTTATTAGCATATAGCATCCATACCACAACCCCAATGAGGGATCCCTGCTACCTGCTCCTCCCTGCAGCCAGGTACCTGCCATTTTGCTTCCTCTCTGGGTTATCATGTCAGGTTTTTTTTTTTTTTTTTTTGTCTTTTTGAGACAGGATCTCACTATACAGTTCAGGCTGGCCTTAAGCTCACTTTGTAGCTTAGGCTGGTCTCGAACTCACAACAATCCTCCTGCCTCAGCCTCCTGAGTGCTGGGATTACAGGCATATCGTGTCAGTTTTACATCTGACCTGATTTACTTAACCGTAATGTATACAAGATTCATCAGTATTTCAGCATGGCTGACTGAATCTGTCCCCACCTCTTTTCTTCCCTCCATCCCTCCTCCCCTTCCTTCCTATTTTTTTCTCATTTTTTTTGTGATTAGTTACTGCATAGTATGGTTGGGCCAGTCTGTTCATGCATTCATTAGTTAACAGACATTTGAGTGTAAGTAGTATTCTATGAATACTCACTCACCTACACATTTATGTGATCATATTTTCATATTCTTATAGCTTCTTAGGAGTAGAATTTGCTGGGTCATGTGCTAATTTCATGTTTACTATTTTGAGAAGCTGTCAAACTTTTATTGAGAGTACTGTGTTCTAGTGCTAATGTGCACATAACCTTCTCTGATTCTCACAACTGTGTGTGTCAGGCAAGTATTTACCTGTCCCCTTGTGTCATGCAGTTTATCTCTCCTAGTTCTGTAGGCATATACAACTTGTTCCCTCCTTTTAAAAAAGTTTTTCCCTTGGTGGCTGTGATTTAAAGTACTTATTTTGGTGAAAGTAAGTTGACTAAAGAGAAAAATACTAAGTAAATAGAATAGTTGGCCTGAAAATCAGTGGCAGAAACCAGATCCACATTTACAAATGTCTGTATCCTCCATCTTAGCTACTTTCCTTATTGCTGAAACAAAATACCGAACACCCAAAGGTAAAGGAGGCTCACATATCATAGAAATTTCAGTCCTTAGCTGCCTCCAAGGCAGGGTGGCACAGCAGAGGAGAAACACTTCATGTGGGGCAGAAGGCTGCAAAGTAGGGAAGTAGCAGAAGCCACTCCCTTTTGTCCCTTCTAGACTACTGCCCTTTCGGGACTGCCTCCCTCTCCAAGGGTAGGTTTTTCCTTTACCCACACCCAGAATGTGCCAAGCTAACCAGAGGGCTCATTTATTTATTTAAACATACTTAGTGTAGGGTCTACAGGGTCTCACTACATAGATCAGATGTGAATCTGTGATCCTCCTGTTTTCAGCCTCCCAAGTGCTGGTATTACAGGCATGCGCCACCACGCCCAGTCTCAATCACTGTCTCAGTGGACCCCAGGGGCGGGGCCAGCACAACACAGCAGGGCATGGCAGGGGAAGGCAGGTTAGGGATCGAACCTTGATCCCTGTGTCTGTCTAAACAGGCGCTTTAGTTCGCTGAGCTATCTGGCCAGCCCTATACTAGGTTTTAATATACCATGTTTAGAAAGCTTCATTGGATTTTTTCAAGTATTACGAAGTTTTTGTTTTTGTGCTGGGAATCGAACTCAAATCCTTCTGCATGCTAGGCATTTGCTCTACCGTTAGAGAAATATCGCCAGGCCTGTGACATTTTATCAGAAGCATAGGTAATAATTGGATTTGCATTTCCTTGTGGATGAATTGTGAGACTAAAAGAAGGAAGAAAAAGCAAAACTGAAAGCAGAGAAACCTTGAAGCTGTTGTAGTGGCTCAAGGTGGCTGTGGTTGAGGACAAAGTTAGTGCTAGTGGAGAGGAGTGATTCTGATAAGTATTTACAAAGTAAATTTAGCAGGCAGCTGGGTCTGGCTTTGGTCACAGGAAGAATGAGGGAGAGAAGGATCACTACCCTGGTGTGGGACCAAGACCAGAAGTGGCAGCTAGCTTGTGAGTAGAGGAGCTTTTGTGGCCTGGATTCTGCCCAGGTACGGAGCTTGTGCTCCCTGCAGACTCAAACTCGAAGTTTGGGCAATGGGCTGGGTAGGAGCAAAGCTGGTGGCAGTGATGGGAGATTTGGAGGCTGGCTCTGGCCACCATTGAAGTGGAAGGAGTGGAGTTGTAGGCAAGGGCAACTGGTCAAAGGGACAGGCCAAGGAGTAAGGAGGCAGCAGCAGAGATCTGTCCTCCAGGTGGGAAGAGGGGTGCCATGTGTTTAGGATCGTTCTGATGGTAAGTGTGGTAACTCACAGTCAGGTGGATCTGGAGCACATGCTACAGGCTTCTGATTGTCCGTTGCTTTGCTGCTGTGCTGCGGTCATGGCCAGATCCTGTCCTTCACGAGCAAGTGTGAACCAGGAACTGAGCTTTTCTTTCTTTCATTTTTCTGCTAGCTATTTGAATAGCTGTTCTGGCCCATTTATTCTTTTAGCAAGAACTGGTGTATTTCTTATAGAGACCGTGTGAAATGAAAAACACTCACGTGTTTGTTTCACTGTTCCAGGAATTTGTCAGTACTTCCAGAATCGACTTTGTTCAGGTTAGACCAGGAAGAAAAAAACTGTGATATAGACACACCATTAGGAAATCTCTCTAAATTGATGGAAAACACTCAGCCAAGGTTTGTAATGGTGAATAAATCTAAATTTCTTCCTATTTTCCTAAGAGATACTACTAGAAAAACCTTTTGTTTTTTCAGCAAGAGGCTTCGAGAGTTAATCATCGACTTCTGGGAGCCTCAGTTTATACCCTACCTCAGTTCTATCCTTCCACCTGATGCAAAGGACACAGTGGCCAGCATTCTAAAGGGTATGTTATGATCAGCACTTCCAGTCATTTTCCCTGGTTCTATTTATGACTAAGCTATGTTGTAATCTAATCTTCCTTATTCTCCCCTCCCCTCTCCTCCCTTCCCCTTCTTTTTGGTTTCACTATGCAGTTCAAGCTGGTCTTGAACTCATTTTGTAGCCCAGGCTAGCCTGAAACTTAGTGATCTTAGAGCTAGGATGCCACACCCAGCCTAATTTCTTAATGACTGATTAGACTTATAATTATAATGATTAGTCAGAGACCATGTGGAAGTAGTTTGTATATAAGAATTACAGGTTGGCAAGATAGCTGAGCAGGTCTGCTTAGGCAAGCTTAGGCAAACGTGGGGGGACTGAGGTTCAATCCTTAGGTACCACATGCCACACCAGCCCCAGGGTGGGCTGAGCCAGCCACAAAAGAAAAACAAAGTCCCAGCAATCAGGAGACTGAGATAGAGAAATACTGAGAGCTTGAGGCTAGCCTGGACAAAGACAGCAAGACCATATCTTTAAAAAAGTCAACATAACTTCTTTTGTTTTTGAGAATTGATCTTTTTTTTTTTTAATTTTCTTTCAAATTTAGTTTTATTAGTATATACTAATGGTACATAATAAACATGTCCCTCCTTGTGAGTTGGTACATGTACATGGCACATCTTGATTATTGTTTTTTTATTAATTTTTATTTTATTGAAGTACAAATATCAATGAGACAGTTCTAAGATACCTTGACAAGATGGATTTGATAAATTAATACATTGCAAACTGTTTTCATAACGTTTTGGTATCATAGAAGGTGCATACATGATATTATACTTACAGACATTATTATACTGTATGTCTTATCAGTAAGAGAGTATAGCTGTTTGTGTATCATATTTTTTATACCTGAATTACATCAAAGATTCAATAATTAATACTTTCTACCTTGTTATTTTCCTAGTGGTTGTCCATAGTACTAGAAGCTGACATAATATCCTGTCCAACCACCATTAGTGCAAATCTTGCCTCTCATAGGATTATGTAGAAGCACGGCGTTATCTATCCCAACTGTACACACATCATGATTCTTAATTTCTATACAACTTTTTTTTTACTTTGAAAAGACTTATTAAAAGCAGTCATGGTGATTCATGCCTATAATCCTAGCACTCAGGAGGCTGAGGCAAGACGATTGTTGTGAGTTCGAGACTAGCTTGGGTTACAAAGTGAGCTCAGGGCCAGCCTAAATTGCATAATAAGATCCTGTCTCAAAAAGATGAGCAAGGGCCGGGGAGATAGCTCAGTGGAATAAGGGCTTCTCTGGCAAGCACAAGGGCCTGAGTTCAGTCCCAGCTCCGCCAAAAAAACAAAAAAAGACCAGCAAAAAAAAGATGTATTGAAGAACAAGTGTAGACAGGGGTTGCTTTTCTTCTGAAATAGTGAATTTGTGTATTGAAATTAAGTGATCTTATTCTTGTTATTTTTTAATTTAAATATAGGTTTAAATAAACCTCAGAGACAAGCCATGAAGAAGGTTCTTCTTTCAAAAGACTATACACTCATCGTAGGGATGCCTGGGACAGGAAAAACCACCACCATCTGTTCCCTTGTAAGGTTATTATTATTATTATTTTTTTTTTTGGTGGAATCGGGGATTGAACTCAGGGGATTGAACTCAGGCCCTTGTGCTTGCCAGGGAAGCACTTATTCCACTGAGCCATCTCCCTGGCCCTGGTTCTTATTTTGTTTAGAAACTGTATCAGCTTCTTTCCACGCAGAGGTTGTGATATTGTCTGGCCTGAATATCACAGAAGGACTGAGTTTTCACTAAAAATCTTTATTTCAAATTAGGTTTGTAGACTAACAAGAGAAAATAAGAAAGCTGAATTATAAATACAATAGAGTAGTTATGATGACTTAATATAAGCATGTCGAAAATTATCTGGAATTATAAGTGATGCTGTGTTTCTTATTCATTATTAGGTGAGAATCCTCTATGCCTGTGGCTTCAGTGTTTTGCTAACCAGTTATACACATTCTGTTGACAATATTCTTTTTAAGTTGAGCCAAGTTTCAAACTTAAAATTTTCTTTCTGGTGGTGGTGAAATATAATACCACCACGTATCTTTTCTTCCTTTTGTCTGGTCTTGCTATATTGTTCAGGCTGTGCTTGTACTATGTAGCCTAGGCTGACCTCAAACTTCCCTTCCTTTTTTTTTTTTTTACATGTATTTAGTACAGGGCCTACAGGGTCTCACTACACAGATCTGACTCATAGTGATCCTCCTATTTTCAGCCTCCCAAGTGCTGGGATTATAGGTGTGCACCACCATGCTCAGTCTCAATCGCCATCTCAGTGGGTTCCAGGGCATGCATGGGGATCGAGCCCAAGTCTGGTCCCTGCGTCTGCCTAAGCAGGCTGTTTAATCTGGTGAGCTATTTGGCTGGCCCTTCCTTTCTCTTTCTTTTTTTCTTTTGGCAGAACTGGTGATTGAACTCAGGCCCTTGCACTTGCCAGGGAAGCAATTATTCTACTGAGCCATCTCTCCAGCCTCTTCCCTTCCCTTTAAAAATGACAAATTTAGGGGCTGGCCAGATAGCTCAGCAAACTAAAGCACCTGCTTAGGCAGAGCACAGCTGTGCTGGCCCCACCCCCTGGGGCACGCTGAACTAACAATTGAGACTGCATGGTGGCATTTGCCTGTAATCCCAGTGCTTGGGAGGCTGAAAACAGGAGGATCCATACAAGTCCCACCGATCTATGTAGTGAGACCCTATAGACCCTGTAATAAAATATACATACATACATACATACATACATACATACATACATGCATACATACATGATGGCATATACCTATAATCCCAGCACTCGGAAAGCTAAGGAGGAGGATTGCCTCAAGTTTGAGGCCAGCCTGGACTACATAGTGAAACCTTGTCTTTTTGAGACACAGTCTCACTATGCAGTTCAGGCTGGCCTTAAGCTCACTTTGTACCTTAGGCTGGTCTCGAATTCACAACAATCCTGCTGACTTAGCCTCCCAGTGCTGGGATTACAGGCATGCGCCACCATGCCTGGCTTGAAACCTTGTCTTGAAAAAAAATATTATATAAGTAGTTTGATTTCCTTGGATTTTCTCACGTCATTAAATCTCTGGGCAGTCTCAGAATAATGGTAGTAGCAGATGTCCAGGTGATTATTAGTTGATAAGTATGTCAGACAGTGTTAGAAACTTACATGTATCTGATTTTATTATTATGTATTAATAATGCTATGTATTTTTTGTAAAATATTTTGGATTTATAATTTTTTTGTTGCTTGGCTCAACTCTTAGATATTCTTCCACTTGATCTTTCTAGTTCTGTTTGAAAAATACAAGCATGTTGAAAATTGTCTGGAATTAAAAGTGATATTGTGTTTCTTCATTATTAGGTGAGGATCCTCTACGCCTGTGGCTTCAGTGTTTTGTTGACTAGTTATACACATTCTGCTGTTGACAATATTCTTTTGAAGTTAGCCAAGTTTAAAATTGAATTTTTGCGTTTGGGTCAGACTCAGAAGGTTCATCCTGATATCCACAAATTTACAGAAGAGGAGATTTGCAGATCAAAATCCATAAAATCCTTGTCTGTTCTAGAAGAGCTGTATAACAGTCAAGTAGGTACCGTTATTATATGCTAATGCTGGCAGTAATTTCCATGGGTAGAACTGAGCGAAAAATGGTTCTCTGGGAACTTAGTCACACTAACCAGATATGCAGGTGATAATGTATTTCATAGGGCCTTTTTTTTTTTTTTTTTCAAATGTATTTGGTATAGGGTCTTACCATGCAGCTCTGACTTGTAGTGATCCCCCTGTTTTCAGCCTCCCCAGTGCTGGGATTACAGGTGTACATGACCATGCCCAGTCTTGGTGGCTGGCTCACCATGCCCTGGGGGTGGGGCTGACACTGTTGTGGTATGTGTTACCAGGGATCAAACCCTGTCACTGGCCTAAGATAAAGAGCAACTTAAAACATAGCCAGTAAAAATATAAAAAAATAAAAAATAAAACATAGCCAGTATTTCTATAAACATGTAAAACAGGCCCCAAGTTACTTTGGGGCTGGAAGGTCAGCTAAAGCTTTGTCTTGAGCAAAATCAGTAAGGGGCAACAGGCTACAGTTCAATCCCAGCACCACATGCCACACCAGACCACTTACAAGGCAGCCTGAGCCGGCCAAAAAAGGAAAAAAGAATCCTAGGTAGGCACTTAGTCTGCTAAGCTATCTTGCCAGCCCTTCGCAGGGTCATTTTATTCATTTATAATTTACTGTTTCCTGGGACGGGGGGTAAATGCCTGTCTGGCAAGCACAAGTTCCTGAGTTCAATTTCCAATACCAAAAAAAAAAAAAAGTTACTGTTTTCTTTGGAATTAAAATGAATTTTTGGTTCTTACTCATATTACTTTTTTGGTTTTTACCTACTTCTAGTTTCATATATCTTAGAAAACTAATAATCAGGATTTTTTGGTGAATTTGAATCAGCAGTGATATTTAAGTCTTATGATAAATATTTCTAGGCATTGATATAGAACCTTATCTAAGTTACTTTTTCTCATTGCTAAGATAAAATACCCGACACTTAAAGTAAAGAGGAAAGGTTTATTATAGCTTATAACTTCACAGGTTTCAGTTCAGAGTCGGCTGGCTCCAAGGCAGGGCGGCTTGGCACAGGGGCATCACAGGAGAAAAGACCATGGCGGGGCAGGCAGAAGGCAGCAAGTGACAGGCAACCATAGCAGTCCTTTCTGTCCTTTATATTCCTTTCTTAGGGCAGTAGCACTGAGGGCCAGGGGGAGAGAGGGTCCCTTTATCCACTCTGGAACTATGCCAAACCAATAGTTGACTGATTTAGTTGATACCCTTGATCCCAGCATTAGAACTCAATCCCAGCATCATGCATTCTAGATTCAGACACCTCTGAAAAACTCCACCTATGGCTGCACAAAGCTACAACAGAACTAATTTTTATTATTTAATGTCTTTTGCTGGGAAGTCATAAGTGATTTTTTTTTTTTTTTGGTGGAACCAAGGATTGAGCTTAGGCCCTTATGCTTGCCAGGGAAGCGCTTATTCCACTGAGCCATCTTCCCGGCCCCTTAAGTGATATTTTTGAAGATCACCTAAAATTAAATTCAATTTTGTCCTTAGGTTAGATGTAATAAGCTATTCCTTTGGTGTTAGTATAACCAGGAGCCAGCCATGTGTGATGGTGCATGCCTGTAATCCCAACAACCAGAGACTGAAGCAGAAAGGTCATAAGGCCCAAGTCCACTCTGGGCAACTTAACAGCTTAACCCTGTCTTATGAAGAAAAATAATACAAAGACCTGGGGAGGTGTGTCAGCAGACCAAGTTTGATCCCTAATAACACAAACCAACCAAGCAGCCACATACAGAAGGCAACCAAACACATTGACATGGGCATGATTAGTGTTCATTATATGTCTCATGCTCGCGTATTATACCCATTACCATACAGTGTGTAAACTTCTAGGATTGGCATTTTTCACTCAGCCTAAGGCTCTGAAGATTGATCCAGGTGGTTGTATGAATTTAAAAGTTTGTTCCTTTCCATTGTTAAGTATTGTTCCATAATATGCTTACCTATCACTACTGAAAATAGGAATTATTTCTAGTATTTTGGCTGTTACAGTATTTGAATGTAACTCTGTGTTTTTTTGGGATAAGTTTCCAGGAATGCATATTTTGTTTCAGTATGCCTATTTAGATTGTATTCTCTTCTTTCTGTGTGCCTGTTCCCTGATTCTTTTTTCAATGATTTCTTAATTTCAGTTACAGTGTTTGCAGTTCTCCAGTTCCCATTTGCAGCCTTCTTTCAGGGCCTGTTTGTTTCTGTCATTTTGGTGTTGGTGTTGGTGGATTTTTTTTTTTTTTCATTTTGCCTGAGATTTTCCTGTTTTTTTGTTGAACCTTGAGCATTTGTGTTATATTGAATATTTTCATCCCAACGAGCATCCTCTATCAGGTGGAGCTTCTGCTCTCTTTGGGGTAACTGAGAAGTAGGGGTCTTGGCGTGGTCTCCATGGATGTTGCTGGCCGGGGATTTGACCCCATTACCTACCTCCAGTGAAAGCCCTGACTCTCACCTCTGCGTTTTCCAGAGTGAGCAGTTGCCTTTCCATAGTAGAGAGAGGGAGAAGCTGATCACTCCACCTGCTGTGCTGGCACCTCAGGGATGAGGCCATTATTTTGCCAGGTGACTGGTGATAGGGAGTGGTCATTGCTTGAGTTTTCTGTCTACTGGGCTTTCTTTGTGGCTGTAGAGAGCAGACACTTGTTGAAGCCATCTCTGATTTCCACCATCAGTGATCCCAAGTGATGGCATCTTTAATTCAAAAGTGGCACAGGTGAGGCAAAAACAAAGATCGAGGGATCATGCGTATATTGTTCCTCTGCCAGAGCTCCCTAGCCTGCCTTTCCTTCATCTGCAGGGTCATCCTTTGTTCATCTTATACATAATGTCCCAGGTTTTTTTGTGGTCCTCAGCATTGTGGCAGGTTCCTCCTTTCAGTAAATCCATTCAGCCTCACCCAGACTATTCTAATTCCAATCAGGGAATTCACTTAGCTATTATTATTATTTTATTTCATACAAGGTCTCACTATGTAGTTCAGACTCACAGTGATTCTCCTGTCTCAGCCTCCCCAGCACTGGGATTCTAGGAGTGCACTACCACACTTGGTTTTGGGGCTGGCACAGAGTATCCAGAGTTCTAGGGCCAACACAGCATGTAGTACTTTGCACTTGCTAGGCAGGCAGTTAGACCACTAAGCTATCTCCCCAGCCCACTGGGCTCATTTGGGATCCCACACCCTAGATCCAGCTAGCTTCAGAAGGCCCTACCTAGAGGGGGTATAGCTCAGTGGATAGAGCATTTGACTGCAGAAGGCCCCACCTATTAGTGCATGAGGCCTTGGAGGACATCTAGACACAAGCCAGAGCACCTTTTAAATGTTTCAGATTTCCATGTGGAATTACTCAAATGTGAATAATGTTCATAGTGGAAAGTTCATTTTTTTTTTTTTTTCTTTTCATAGAAAAGTTTTGCATGAATACATATTTTACAGTTAAATAATATTAGAGGATTCCTGCTGTTAGGGACCAAAAAATTATTTTTAGGGGCCAGGAATGTGGCTTAGGGGCCCCTGCCTGGCAAGCACAAGAGAGGAAGTTCCCATTAAAAAATATTTATTTATTTATTTATTTTGGTGGGACTTAGGGATTGAACTCAGGCCCTTGCGCTTGCCAGGGAAGCACTTATTCCATTGAGCCATCTCCCCAGCCCAAGAAATTATTTTTAAATGGGGGAGCTGGTGGTGCACACCTGTAATCCCAGCCCTCTGGGAGACTGAGACAGTAGAACTGCTGTTGAGGCTAGCATGAACTACATAGTGAGTTCAGGGCCAACCCTGAACACAGCTAGACCCTATCTCAAAAAATAAGACAAGGTTGTGTGTGTGTGTGTATATATGGGGAAACCCATTTCTTTTACGTATTAAGTAACTTCTCTTTCTTTCTTTTTAGCTTATAGTTGCAACAACCTGTATGGGAATAAACCATCCAATATTTTCCCGGAAATCTTTTGATTTTTGTATTGTTGATGAAGCCTCCCAGATCAGTCAACCAATTTGCCTGGGGCCACTATTTTTTTCTCAGAGGTTTGTGTTGGTGGGAGATCACCAGCAGCTTCCTCCCTTGGTGCGGAACCGGGAAGCAAGGTAGGCAGGCGCTAAATTTTAGGAGAGCTGGGGCTGTACGTGTTGCCGAAACCGGCCTGGAACTCCCAGGGTCAGGTGCACACCGCTGGGTGACTTATTTTACTCTTGAACTGGATTCTTGCCAAGGGACTGTGTAGGTACACTGATAAGCCTAAATTTGATTGGTTGACAGAACTCTTGGCATGAGTGAAAGCTTGTTCAAGAGGCTGGAGCGGAAGAAGAGTGCTGTGGTCCAGTTAACAGTGCAGTACAGAATGAACAGGTATTTATTTGTGTTGACAGTGAGTATTTTCATGTTTTATTTTTGTCTACCAAGCTAATGCTGTATTTTACATTTCTTAGTACAATCATGTCTTTAAGTAATAAGTTGACCTATGAAGGAAAGCTGGAGTGTGGGTCAGACAGAGTGGCCAGCGCAGTGATTGCTCTACCTAACTTTAAGGATGTCAAGCTGGAGCTGGAATTTTACGCTGATTATTCTGATAGTCCCTGGCTGAATGGAGTATTTGAACCAAGTAATCCTGTTTGCTTTCTTAATACAGAAAAGGTAAAAAAAAATACTTAATTTTTTTGTGTGTGTTCCATTTAACTTTCTCAGTTTGGATTAGTGCTTGTTTTGTTGAGCAAATCAGTTTGAAGACAAACAAGTGTGCATTTCTTATGCCTCTGCATGGGAGACCTTTCTTACTATAGGCCCAATATCTCTGGGAGATGACTTATTCTGGGGTCTGACAGGTATCAAAATTTACTTTTTGTGTTTTTTTTTTTTTCTGGTGCTGGGATTGAACCCAAAGCTTTGTGCATTAGGTCAGGCGCTCTGCCACTGAGCTACATACCTCGCCAGTTTTTAGGAAAGAAAGTGAGTAAGCATCTAGCTACATCTCTTAGGCAGGAAAGTGATACTGATCCTACCAAAGGACTAGGTTTATGAGAGGATAGAAAGTAAAATAACTTAATGACTTTTAAAAACTTTTTAAAATAAGCCTTTAGTTTTAGAGCAGTTTTAGGTTAGTGGTAAAACTAAGCAGGAAACACATGGATTTCCATATACTTTTTTTTTTTTAATTTTATTTAGTACAGGGTTTACAGGGTCTCACTGTGTATATCAGACTTGTACCTATCCTCCTGTTTTTCAGTCTCCCAAGTGCTGTGATTACAGACATACACCATCTTAGCGCACCCCAGGAACGCCCTGCCTCTGTGTTCTGCCTAAGCAGGTACTTTAGTCTGCTGAGCTATCTGGCTGAACCTTCCATTTACTTTTTGACTTAACAGTTGTATATAGTATATAAAAATCCTTTTACAAATTTGTTATTAAATTAAAGTCATCAGAGGGACATTAAATAACTTAAGTCTTATTTCTAGGGACTAAGAATGAAGTCTTGACCTCTATATTCTCAGTGTGATTCTCAGCCCTGAGTTGGTAGTTCAGGTAGTAATGCCCTTTACATGGGAATTACTGTAGAACAGTGATAGCAAAGCCTTTGACTGTAATCTCAAACCCACTTATTTACTGTAGAAGTCAACACTGGCCAAACCTTAATTCCTGGATAGAGTTGAGGCTTGTGTTGTGACTGGTGACTTCATCATGGCCCTGCTAGTCCTCTAGGGACATGTGCACAGCCTGTGTGCATTGTTACCTTGCTCAGCTGCTGTGCAATGCTGGGGTGACTTTTTTTTTTTCTTTTATGGAACCAGGGATTGAACTCAGGACCTTGCACTTCCCAGGGAAGTGCTTATTCTATTGAGCCATCTCCCGGGCCCCGCTGGGGTGACTTGGTCTGCAGCATGTACATCTTAGGTTCTCCTCCACTGCTCTAAATAATCATCTTTGTTGTTGTTAACATAGGGTGAGTGGGAGGGGGCATTGAGGGTGTAGCTCAGTGACAGAACCTTTGCCTTTTCTGCTCCATTATTTGTATAAAAGGTAACACAAATTGTAAAAGGTGCCGATACTAGAGCCAGATCTAAGTTTGAGGCCTAGTATGAGGATTTGCTGTAAGGCCTCAGGCAAGTCACTCTCTCTGTGCCTTTGATCCCTGAAAAAAGGGAAAGTGACAAAGCAAGGTGTAGGAAATACAGGCTGTGGTCAAGTTTCCTAAGATTATAGCCTGAACTACAGCATCTTTAGGATGTGTTGTGTTTGCCTGCTTTATAGAAAGTGATTGTATTCATTTTTGCTGATTCTTAACTTTCACCTTTATTTTTTTTACTTTCTTTTTTTGTTTGGTGCTGGAGATCGAACTCAAGACTTTGAGCTTGCCAGGCAGGTGCTTTTGCTACTGAACTATCTCCCAGACCCCACTTTCATCTTTAAAAGATTATATTTTTCCCCCTCATGTTTCCAAACATGGCTGCAAAGTCTCTACATTGCCCTATACTGAGATCAGTATAAAGGAACTACCTGTTTTTCTGCTTAGGTTCCAGCACCTGAAAAAGTTGAAAAGAGTGGTGTGAGCAATATAATAGAAGCCAAACTCATAGTTTTCTTGACCACGATGTTTATTAAGGTAATGTAGAATTTTCAAGGCTGATTAATATTCAGATACAGAATGATAGAGTGCTAGGTTGTAAGAAACTTAAGATCTGATATTGGTTCCATTAATTTTTTTTTTTTTCTTCTTCTTTTTGCGGTGCTTGGGATTGAACTCAGGACTCTACGCTTGCCAGGCAAGCGCTTATTCTACTGAGCTATCTTCCAGGGCCCTAGCTCCATTAATTAAGATAACAAGACAGGAACCCTATTTTTGAGAAAATTTATCTAAAATCTTTAATTTTTTAAAAATGTATTTAATACAGAGTCTATAGGTTCTCACTACACAAATCAGACTCATACTAATCCTCCTGTTTTCAGGCGCCCAAGCACTGGGATTACAGGTGCACACCACCATGCCCAGTCTCATTTCCTGCCCAATCTCAGTCACTATCTCAAGTATACCCCAGGGATGGGGCTGGCGCTGGCATGGCATGCTGGGGATCAAACCCCAGTCCCTGTGTTTGCCTTAGCAGACACTTTAGTCCACTGAGCTATCTAAAATGTTAAATTTTTTGGCTAGACTTGATGGTGGTGCACTCCTGTAGTCCTAGCTCTTGGGAGGTTGAAGCAGAATTGCCACAAATTTGAGGCCAGCTTGAACTACAGACTTCACAGTGAATTGAAGACCAGGATAGACTACACAGAAAGACCCAATCTCAAAAAACTTTGATAATTTTTTATAATTACATTTGGGAATTTGCCTTTAGGATAATTTTGTGATGTCATATGCATCCAGTTGTGTGAGTACTGTGCTACGTCAATATGATTGGGCATTGGGAACTTCTGTGTGAGGAGTAAGAGCGAAATTTTTTCTGGGCACTGTCTTTGTTGTTAGTGGCCCGCAAGCCATTATGTTCGTTTAACCTGTGAAAGTCACAGCAGTGTCCAAAGGATTTTTTTCATTATGATTGGCACAGGCATGTATTTAAAACAGATTTAGTACTTATTCCTTAAGATAGAATGTCAGTTATAAACATGAGTTGGGTATGTAATGTAAATATATTTATTTTATTTATTTTTGTGGAACCAGGGATTGAACTCAGGCCCTTGTGCTTGCCAGGGAAGCTCTTATTCCACTGAGCCATCTCCCTGGCCCCATATATTTACTTTAATAAAGTCAGTAAAACTTAAAGAACTAAAAAAAGAAAAAAATATCAGGCTTTTTCATTTTAAATTGTGTTCTTTCCCTTTAGGCTGGATGTAATCCCTCTGATATTGGTATCATTGCACCATACAGGCAACAATTAAAGATCATCAATGATTTATTGACACATTCTTCTTTTGGCATGGTTGAAGTTAACACAGTAGACAAATACCAAGGAAGAGACAAAAGAATAATCCTTTTATCTTTTGTTAGAAATAATAAGGATGGAACTGTAAGTGAATTGTATTTGCAAATATTGGCTCAAATATTGGTTCATTTGAGGTATCCTACCACACCCCTCCACCTAGTTTTTTGTTTTGTTTTGCTTGTTTTGTGGTAATGAAGACAGACCTTACGCACAGTAGGTAAGTGGTCTCACCCAGATAAATCTCTTTCTTTGATCTTAATCACTTTTTTTTGTACCAGGGATCGAACTCTAGACTTTGTACTTGCCAGGCTGGCTCTTATGCCACTGAGCTATATCCCAGCTCTTTTAAGTACGCCATTCAATGCTATTAAGTACACTCACAATGTTGTTACAGAGAGCTCGAAAAACATCATTCTGCGCATTAACAATTTTGTACTCATACAAGTAGTTCTCCATTCCTCTACTGCCCAGCCCATTATTACCCAGCATTCTACTTTGTCTCTAAACTTGACTTTTCTAGGAACTCACCGAAGTAGAATCAGTTTTTATTTTTATGTGCCTGGCTTATTTCACTTAGGTTTATTCATGTTGTAGCATATCATAGGATTTCCTTCCTTTTTAAGACAGAATGTGTCTTAGTTTATATACACTGCATTTTATTTATCCATTTATCTATAGGTGGAAATGGCCTTTGAGGTTGCTTTTACTTTCAGCTGTTGTGGTTGGGGCTTTATTTTTTCTTCTGTATTTAGGACAAGGTCTATAGGGTCTCCTGTGTAGACCGGACTCATAGTGATTCTCCTGTTTTTAGTCTTCCAAGTACTGAGATTACAAGCGTGCGCCACCACACCCAGTCTCAATTGCCATCTCAGCACAACCCAGGGATGGGGCCAGAGCCAGGATGGCACAGCCTGCCAGGATCAAACCCTGGCCACTGCACTGTGCCAAGGCAGGCCAGCCTTTTTTTTAAAGATTTTTTCTTTCTGCTGGCTCAAGCTGTCTTAATGACAGGTCTGGTAAGTCATATGTAGCTGGGGATCAAACTACAGTCTCCTGTGTCCAAGCAGGTGCTTAAATAACTGAGCTAACTGGCAAGTTTCCCAAGGCTTTGTGGTTGAAATGTATTTTTTTCTTTCTTCTTTTATTTATTTTGTCTTTCTTCCTCTCTTTTCTTTTTTTTTTTTTTTATTGTGGAACTGGGGATGGAACTCAGGCCCTTACACTTGCCAGGGAAGCGCTTATCCCACTGAGCCATCTCCCCGGCCCCTATTTTGTCTTTCTGACACAGGGTCTTGCTATGCAGTTCAGGTTAGCCTTAAGCTCACATTGTAGCCCAGGTGGGTCTCAGACTTGAAATGGTCCTCCTGCTTTAGCCTCCCGAGTATTGGAATTACAGGTGTGTACTATCATGTTCAGCAGCTGAAGCATTTTAAACAAAAGCTTCTTTGTATGCATTTGAATTTGAAGATTATTCCAGGTTTTATTTAGTTTGAATTTTTACATCTTTTATTTGAGACAGGATCTCACTATTCAGTTCAGCATGGCCTTGAACTCATGACTTTGAGCTTGCAGTGGTCCTCCTGGATTACAGGCATGTTCCACTACTCCCAGTTTATATCACTTTCAATTCATTTTTCTTGACTATATAATACATTTATATGGTTTTAAAATATGCATAATAGCCAAAGTGAGGGGCTTTAGTTCACTGTGTAGTGCAGACTAGCCTTGAACTCTCAGCAGTCCTCCAGCCTCACCCTCCCTAGAGCTAGGCTTACAAGGCTGTGCCATCATGCCTGGCTGCTCTTGAGTCTTTGCAACCTTTCAGATTATTTAGACATTTCGGATTCGAGGTGTTGCTGTTCATAGGAGGGAGGTATCGTTTTGTTCTCTGAACTGCACAATTGTCCATTCTGTAGATGTAGCATCATGTTTAGCTACTTTTCTGCATCTTTTTAATAATTTTTGTTACTATTACAATTAATACTACAGTGTGTGGAGAATGCACTTCATTTTTTATTGTATGTAATTAATAATTTTAAGTTATGGCTAGAGTATTACAACATACAATATATGAAAGTTGATATTGTGAGCAAGTTTTCCCAACTGCCTTGAATTTTGGTGGGGGGGGTAACAGGAGTCAAACTCAGGACCTTGCACTCGCCAGCCAGGCATTATGTCACTGAGCTATATCCCCAGCCCTGCATAGAATTCTTTGTGTAATCTGTGCTTTAAAATTAGGAAAATATGGGGCTGGGGAGATGGCTCAGTAGAATAAGCACTTTCCCAGCAAGCACAAGAGCCTGAGTTCAATGCCCAGTTCCACCAAAAAAATAAAATAAGAAGAAAAAGCTGGAGGTGGTGGTGCATGCCTATAATCTCAGTACTTGGGAGGCTGAGCTAAGAGGATCCTTGCAAGTTTGAGGCCAGCCTGGGCTACATAGCAAGACTGCCTGAAAAGAAAAAAAAAAAGATGAGTGAAACCATATTGCTTGTCAGAGCAAACAAATATATAGTAAAGAAAACTGAGTAATTGAAAATTACATTTTTTACAGCTTGGTGAACTCTGGACAGACTGGCGACGTCTTAATGTTGCTATAACCAGAGCCAAGCAAAAGCTGATCCTCCTGGGGTGTGTGCCCTCACTGATGCGGTACCCTCCTTTGGAGAAGCTGCTTTGTCATCTAAGCTCAGAAAAGTTAATATCCTTTTTGTCAGGTATGTGGTCACATTTGTGCTCCTATATTTTTTATGAACTTGTATAAATTAAAACTCAGTGTCTTGTGTTTTCCACCTGGATTTCTCAGAGATCTTTGACAGAGAGAAAACAATTCATGGGAAGTCATGTTAGATCACAGGAAGTGGTGGAGGTGACAGAGATAGATAATTTGATAATTTGTAAAGTAAGAGTGGGGAAAATGAGATGTGATCTGTTGCCCCACAGCTAGCACATTCAGAAAAATTGGTTCTCTGGTTCTGGTTCCAAATTTATACCTTGTTTTTATTTCTATTTTTTGCTGTGCTGGGGGTTGAACCCAGGGCCTTGTATGCATTAGGTAAATGCTGTGTCATTGATCTATATCCTCAGCCCACCCTCCAGTACTTTTCAAATCATTAAAAAAATTTAATGGATGGTCTTAAGATGGATTAGTCTTACTACTTAACCACATAATTACTCATACAATGCCATGCAGTTCTTCACATTTTCTGTAGTTCTATAAACCCTATTGTCAAATGTGGGGACATGCCATAAATGTTTTTGTGTACTGCCATCTTGGTAAGTGCATCTTCCTTAATTATTCTACATCACTGATCTTCCATCAAGAGAGCATGAAAGTCTCTGTCACATACTGGGAGATCTTCAGAGAGGATGAGGCACTGTTTTCTTCCTGTTCATACTAGGGCAGTGTCTCCTAGCTGGTGCTACTATTCCTAATTTTGGTTTGCTGAAAAACAAAGCCTGGTAAAACTGAAGATGATTTGTATTCAAAGCATGCTGTACAAAGTTCCAGTTGTTTCTTTTTCTTAAATTTATTTTATTTATGCTTGTTAAACATAAAATTCTATTGCCACACAATATTTACTTAGTTATTAATGCATCACAAACTTGGAAAAGGCTAAATTTATTGGTACTATACATACATTTTTATCTGGCCTAGAAAAAGTTTGATAACATTTTAACCAACTTCAAAAAAAAAAAAAAACAAAAAAAAATGAGTTTACATCTGGATCTGATTTTAAACTTGTAAATCTAAAATTTCAGGACTAATTTGGTTCTATATATTTAACCATAAGAATTATATTTGAAGGACTGGATAAATAAAGTTTTCATCATTTAAGTACAGCCCTGTGATGAGAAAACAGGTGTGATTCCCCCCCCCCTCTATATTTTTAGGTCCCTGATTCAAAGGTCATTCTGATTGTTAATAATCAATATTTTAGGGGCTGGGGAGATGGCTCAGTAGAATAAGTGCTTGCCTGGCAAGTGCAAGGGCCTGAGTTCAATTCCGGTTCTGCCAAAAAAAAGTAATTAGTATTTCATTATTCACTGTATACTCTAGGCTGACCTTGAAATCTCTTTGATTTTTCCTGTCTCAGACTCCTGAGTGCTAGGATTATTGGTGTGTTTAACCAAAATGGAATATCTTTTGAGTAGGAGTAATTCTTACTTTTTGGGCAAGAAATCTTTTTTGTTTTGTTTTGTTTTGTTTTAAATTTGTTATACATTTGGTACAGGATCTCACTGCAGCTGGGACTCACAGTGATCCTCCTATTTTCAGCCTCCTTAGCACTAGGATTATAGGTGTGCACCACCATGCCAGGTCTCCATGGCCAGCTCAGTGTGCCTGGGACAGCGATGGCATGACATGTGCTAGGGATCAAACCCTGCTCCCTACACTTGCCTAAGCAGGCACCTAGTTTGCTGAGCTATCTCATTAGGTCCTTTTTATTTTCTTAATTGATGACAAATTTAAAAGTTATATCTCATTTTTACTTATTTATATTTGTTTGCTTTGTTTGGGGGCATTCCTCAATTTTTTCTTTTTTGTGTTAGGTATGGTAGCCAGTCCTAAAATTCAGCCACTCAAGAGGCTGAGGCTGGAGAATCTCAAACCAAAGGGCAACCTGAAGAACCCTTTTACTCTTTTATTTTTCATTTTATGTATTCGGTACAGGGTCTCACTACACAGCTTGGACACGTAATGATCCTCCTGTTCTCAGGAGGGGATCATTATAACTGATCCCCTGTAATCCCAGAACCTTCCCAGTTCTGGGATTACAGGGGTGCACCGCCATGCCCGGACTTGGTGGCTCATCGCACCCTGGAGGCAGGCCATGGTGGCATGTGGGACCAGGGATCAAAGCGAAGCAGGTGCTTAAGTCTGCTGAGCTATCTTGCCAGCCTCTTTTTTATTATTATTATTTTTTTTTAGACAGGATTTCACTTGCAGTTCAAGCTGGCCTTAAACTCACTTTGTATCCCAGGCTGACCTTGAACTTGTAATGATCATCCTGCCTCAGCCTCCCAGTTTCTGGGATTACAGGCATGCACTGTCACACTTGGTGCCACTTTGTCCTAAATACAAAAATATAAAGCGCTGGGGATGTTGCTCGGTGGTAAAGCACTTGCCTAGCATGTGCAACATGCCCTGGGTTTATTCCCTAGTGCTGGGGTGTTGTTGTTGGTGGTGGTGTTGACAGTGGTGTCAATTGAGAGGTAGTAAAGTTACCTCAAAGTTATGTTATACATATAGGAACAGATTTTAACCTCAGGTCATCCATCTTCTGCAGGGAAAAAAATTTTATTTCTGTTAATTTTGAATGAATATTAAATGTTGAAATTATTATCTCTGTTTGGATTATTACTTGAAGTTTTAATTTAATAAATGATTTTCTATTGATTTTACTGTGTCGTATATTAATGATGAAGTTCAGGGTTATCCAACATTTTTTTCTAGTACTGATAATCTAAAACTGAAGCTAGGGAGTGTTTGGTATTATAGATTTATTAGGGTACACAGGATCAGCTTGAACATGGAGAAATTTTAGATCCAACAGCTCCAACAGAAAATGTTGTGATTATAGGGGCAGTTACTATTAGGTATCATGAGAAAGCAAAAAGAAATATAAGAGAATTTCCATTCCTGGGACTGAAATGAATAGACGGCCTGAGAATTAAGCACCATAGAAGAGTGGAAAGAAGTGCCCATGGTTGCCATCATCTTCATGAGATTCTAGCCATTTAGTTATTTGAAAGAGGAGGGATCTTCTACTCCTAGATGGTAGTGTGCACGGGCAGCTGGCCAAGATTAGGCTATACACAGCCCAGGTCCTCTAGGTGCAAGCTGAGCTCCTCAAGAAGCCTGAGGACAAGGTGGCTCTGACTGACAGCATTACTGGGGCCCTTGTTTGGTGCAGTCTGACCAAAAGTACCACTGACCTCGGCAAGGCTTTTTTTTTTTTTTTTTTTTTTTTAAGGCTTTCTTTTTAAAGCTGGGAAGCCAGGGCTAGAAGGCAATGTACTGCTATTCCAGTGGCCCTATTCCTGAATTAGTCTAAAACTAAGGGAGAAGTGGGATCTCTAACCTTACCCATTTCACCTGCTTGCTTTTAGCTGACAATAAAAGTCAACAGTTTTAAAGATAATACCTCTGAGGTGTGTCAGGATGGTGGTAGCTCAAGTTTGATCACACACAGACTAACCTTCACTGACTTTGTGCTCCAGAATGAGGACGCCCATCCTCAGATCCTGTCCTCCACACTTGGCTGCCTCCTGACTGTGATCTCCTTTTAGCCACCTGGCTTACACCAGAGCTCAGTATTCTGAGTCCTCTGTCTCTAAAGCTATGTCCTTTTTTTGTGTGAGTTGAGACTGGTTCCTGCCAGCACCTCTGGATATTTAGAGACAAGATCTTGCTGTGTAGTTCAGGCTGCCTTTTGAACCCAGCTTGGTCTCCAACTTGCTTTAATCCCCCTGCTTCAGCCTCCCAGGTGTTGGGAGCACAGGTGTACACCACCATGCCTTTTACCACTAGTGGTGTACCAAGCCTGCAATCCACCTGCGGTAGGTTCTAAGCTTTGCCTTAGCATCACTTCTATTGGCCTTGTCGCCAGAGTTCTTAAGTGGATTTTTTTAACCCTTGTGTGGAGGTTTATTTTCAATAGATTGCAGCGAGTGAGCTGTTCTAGTTCAGTGGATTTTTCTTTTTCTTTTTAATTTGGTATAGGGTATGCTGGGATCTCCTGTTTCCACCTCCCTGAAGCTGGGATTACAGACATGAGCCACCATTTCTAGCATGCAGTACTGGGGATCAAACCTGTGTCCAGGTCCTTGCGCTTGCCAGGCAGGTGCTTAGACCACCAAGCTATCTCCCCAGCCCCAGTGGATTTTTATCTAGCTGACTTTCTGGTGTCTTCTGTTACCCTTGGGCAATGTATCAAAGCTTGGAGAGTCATCACACAAATTCATTTGTAATCTTGTAACAGCACTCTTAGTTTTTGGCATGTCATAATCTAGACTGGTGCTTGAAAAAAATTAGCTGGGTGTGGTGCTACCTAGCTGCAATTCCAGCATTCTGGGAAGCTGAGGCTGGAAGATCACAGATGTTTTTTTTTTGTTTGTTTGTTTTTGTTTTAATGTACTTAGGGTCTCACTACACAGATCAGATTCGCAGTCATTCTGTTTTCAGTCTCCCAAGCGCTGGGATTACAGGACTGTGCCACTGTGTCCAGTCTTAATCGTGTCCAGTCTTCATCGCTATCTCAGCTGCCCCCGATGTGGGGCTGGTTACACCATGCTGGGGATCTAGCCTGTCCCTGCATCTGCCTAGGCAGGCGCTTTAATTTGCTGAGCTGTCTGGCCAGCCCAAGATTACAGATTTGAGCCCAGCCTGGGCAATTTAGCAATTTTAGGGGGAAAAAAAGATGAAGAGGAGTTGTTTGGCGTAAAGGTCCTGTGTGTGAAGTGGGCTCAATCACTGCCACATATACACAAAGTCCCCAATTTCAGCAGCCGTGGTCTTAATTAGATCTCACCCAGATCTGACTGAGTGACAGCTTTTACTTTTCCCAAATTGGTAGGATTTCAGCTTGGTCACCTCCGGCCGTGAACTTTTCACTCTCTGCCTACATATTCCCCTCTTTTTAAGAACCGGGATTTGGAGCTGTCTTCAGTGTCCGTGGGTTTCTAGCCACCGCTGGGTGCGTCAGGTTATCCGCATTCCTCTGGTCTCCCGTGAGCCGGCCGATGAAAAATGAAAGGCGCAGTTGCCCCAGGAGCCTCCAGTCCCGGAGAGCGGGCGGCGTGGCGCGCTGGCCGCTGGCCGCTGGCTGCCGCGTTGCTTGCGTCCGTCCGTCAGTCCGTCCATCAGTCCTTCCATCCGACACGTCCGGCCATCTGCGCTTCCTCAGCGCCCGACTCCCACCCGGGCGCGCCCTGGAGCGGCCTCTCCCGGCCGCTGTCCTCCCGCCGCCGGGGGCGCTGTGGGCCGCGGCGGGGCTGTGCAGACGCCGTGTGGGCGGCCGCTCGCCTACCCGGAGTGGGTGTCAGGGCCCAGCGAGCCCCCACCCGAGAGGACGCCGCTGCCATGGGTAAGGGCACCTGGGCCGGGGTGGGCGCTCCGTTCTGCGTCAGCTCTGAGGCTGCGGCCCGCGGAGGTCGAACCGCGCAGGGCTGAGCCGGGTGGGCAGGGGCCGCGGGGGCGGGGGGGGGGGGGCGCCCTGGGGTCGTCATGGCAACGCGGGCCCACCTCGCCACCCCCACCCCGCGTCCCTCGGCTTCCTAGAGCGAGGAAGGGGACGGTTGGGGTGTCGCTCCAGGGCGTGGAGGACAGTTCCGGACCAGTAATGACTTTTCAGGGATGGGGGTGGCGGAGGGAGGACCCCGCTCTGGGCTTGGCAGGGGAGCCCGACGCCGAGGGCGAGAGAGGGGCGGCAGTGCCATGCAGGACCCTGGGTGAGCCTCGGCGCGGCGCCTGCCCGGACACTGAGGGCTCGCGCAACCTTGGGTCGGGGGAGGCGAGGACGGTCTCGCTCTGCGGCCGGCATCGGTTCAGCTGGTCGGGCGTGGCTGCGACGCCGGTGCCCAGCCGGACCTGGAGGCCGATGCTGTGAGGCGCCCTTGTTATGCTGGGCGCGTCCACCTCCGTCCAGATCGTGATGGGCACGGTAAACTGAGAATTGCCACAGATTATGAAATGTCAGGTGGTTTTGCGCCTGGAGAAAGGGTTTACCTCCTTGGGTTGGAAGTGTGATCTGTGTGGCTGTGCCCTGACAGTCGGCATGGTCGGAGCCATTGCCCAGAATTCAGCATCAGGCTTCACGGCTAGCTTGTCTGAAATCCGAAGTGAAATACTAGGTCATGGGGAGCTCTGGATGTTTGTTCAGGGAAAGAAAAAAAAAAAAAAAAAAAAAAGGAATACTTTGATTACTTGCACTTGTGCGTTTGTCAGAGATGAGATGTTCTAAGGGCCTCATTTTTTTTTGCATCTCAGTTTTGCCATCTGTGTTTGCTGAAAATATTTGTGCCAGTCACAACAGTGGTGAGAGTGTGAGGAAGTATCAGAATTTCTAAAATAATAAAATATATGGGGAAGACAGTAATGTTTTTGTGAACTGAAAATGTCAGCTGGAAATCTAGCCTGGCATAGGCCAGTAATCCTGTCATCCCAGCCTCTCTAGAAGGCTGAGACAGGAGGATTGCAAATTTAAGTCAAGTCTGGCAATTTAACAAAGTTATCCCTCAAAATTTAAAATAAAAAAGAGCTGGTGATGTAGTTCAGCGCAATGGCCTTGGGTTCAGCACCCCACCCAAGGCGTCGGCACTGTAAATGTATCTGTAGTTAATACTGGAACAGTGGCATCCTGAGCTATGTGGAAGGGCAGAGGACTTCTTTAGGTAGTCAGTCATACAGTATAAAACCACATCTGGAAAGAAAAAGACAGAGAGCTGAAATGGATGAATGGGCTGGCAGCTCATCTTATATTTCCATATTGATCATGTTGTACCTATCATGTTTGTTATGAGTGATGCTAGCATCTTCAAGCTTTAACCACCTTTGTAAAAATTCTCAGTTTATTCTGAACGATTTTTGCTTGAAGTTCATCCTTAGATCATACCTACTAGTCATTTACATGAGATTCCTAAATGTGAGGTCACAAAAGGTATCAGGACCACAACATAGCTGCAGAATCCTGAGACTCATCCATAAAAAGGTTGGACCACTTTACACTTCCATCAGCAATGGAGAAGGGCTCCTTTTTTGCTCAATAGCAATCCCTGTGAGCATTTGTTATTGGTTGACTTCTTGATGGTAGCCTTTCTTTCTGGGGTGAGGTGGCATCTCAGTGTTGTTTTAATTTGCAGCTCTTGAATGATGTAAGATA
>PVKA01025823.1:0-32511 GCA_004027165.1 Ctenomys sociabilis
GCTTTTTTTTTTTTTTTTTTTTTTTTTTGCCTCCCTAATTCTGGGATAAAAGGGGCGTGCCACCATCCCCAGACTACATTGCTGGCTCCTCCCCCCCCAAGGTGGGGCCGGCGCGGTGTGCGGAACCAGGGATTGAACCCTGGTCCCTGAGCTTCCTAAGCAAGCGCTTAGTCCGCTGAGCTATACCACCGGCCTTTAAAGAGAATTTGTGAAAACAAGTAACTGTCATTTAGGAGTAATCAAGGGTAGGGAGAACATTATCAAGTATTGATTCAATCTGATAAAGATTACAGAGTAAATTTAAAGTAGATACATTTAAAAAAGACAAATATATTTGTTAATGTGTGCAAATCAACCTGGATTAAAATGTTTCATTCTGTGTAGCAGATAAACTATAACTACTTAAAATACTTAGAACATTATAAAAGAAAACAACATGTAATTTAACTTATTTTTTAAACATTAAAATAACCATCCCACTTTCTCATATACATAATTAAACTGACAGTTTCTATAATTTCATGATTTTTACATATTAGAATTTTAAAAATATCATTTGTCTTTTCTCATTTCTGTCATAAAAGGAGATTTAAAATTTTGGTCCTTGAAAAGTCATAAAGAAAAACAAATTAAAAATAAGATTTCATTCAGTAGTTCTTTCCTATTATGCAATCACTAGATAACACTTTTGATAATTTAAGATTTCTTATGTCATCTGCAGCACATCAACCAAACAAAGAGTTGAATTCTTTCTCCTGGCAAACACTTAAGGAAGAAGAAAACAGAAAAAATGTGTTTCAAGGAGGAGAACTAATCAATCAGAAAATAATTACCCCCCCAAACTGGCTGAGTAAATAAAGGACTTAGGAAAATAAAAATAAAACAGAATAAAAAAATTAAATCATTCAAAATATTAAATTAATACCAAATCATTCACTAAACATAATCATGCTTTTATAAATTCATCATTTGGTTAGTGTGGTCATTATCACATTAAGCACACACTGCAGCTACACTCACACATTCTCAGCTCTGTGGAGTGGGTTCTTGGAAGCAAGAGCATTCAGCTCACTGCTTACACCTGTCCTACTTGTCGCAAAATCCTAAGTGTTTCCACATGTGAAGAAAACAATGCAGCACCTGCAGATAGGATGATGACTCCTCATCTGCGTAAGACTCCCATGGCTTTGTCCCTGGTGACAATGTAATTTAGAGACAGCACGCTCCCACTTTCCAAGGGTCTTGGTCTGGACAACAAACTACCTGCCAGGTCAGCATCACTGTCACTGCTTCCATCATCTGTCAGCAGACTTTTCAAAGTACAGGTGAGTGCTGCAGGGCCCTACACACCTGCAAACAGCAGCCAGGGAGGAGGAAGGAACTAGCAGTTCACCCTTTCCCGGCTGGCTAGTCTTGCAGGAAGGCAGATCCCACTGAAAACTGGCTCCTGTGTACATCAACCCTCAAGGGACCCTTACTTCTCCAGGACATGGAAGGTTTCAGAAAGCTTCTAAAGCTAACATCCAAAATGCTCAAAAAAACAAAAACACCAAAAAAACTCTCCAAAATCTAAATGTTTCTGAGTGTTCACATGATGCTCAAAAACTTACATTTTAAGCATGTTGGATTTCAGATGCTTGGATGGATAATCAGTGAAACTTATGCTAGTATTCTAAGAGTTCAAAAGCATTCAAAACTTTGCATTTCAGATAAGGGATAATCCACCTGTGCTATATTAAACATTATGTTTATAGCTCCATACCAGCCAAAGAAAAAATACAATAAATTGTGTACTCAAAAGCACTTTGAGACAGCATCCACTTCTTAAAACCTATAATTAGAATAAACTCCAGGCATTACTCTTTTTACTCCACAGAAGAATGATTTTGTAAGACCAGCCATGAGAAGAAATAATAATTCCTTAATGAGGTTTCACTGATCTCTTAAATGAAGTCTTATTTTATTTGTTTTCACAGTGGTGGGGATTGAACCTGGGGCCTCACATGGCAGGAAAATGTTCTACCACTCAGTCACATCCTGAATAGAGTTGTTCTATTGTTTTTAAATACACTTAATTACAGCAAAAATTTTGTTACTAGCTAAACTGTGTCACCCTCAAAACTCCCATGTATTTTGTATTTTATAACACCAGTATTTTGTAATGTAACTGTAAGTGTAAAGAGGGCTTTTAATGGGGTGATTAAGTTAACAGGCCACACTGGTGGGCCCTTGTCCAGAAGGACTGGGGTCCTTACAAGAGAAATCAAAACACAGGAATAAAAGAAGACGGAGAGGAAATGAAGTAAAATGGCCAGCTGTAGACAGAGAAGCAAAGAAGCTGAAGCCTTCAACAGGCTGATCTTACACTTCCCATTTCCCAAATCATGAGCAGATACATTCATGTTGCTTTCTCTGTGGTGCTCTGTTCTGAAGCCCTAGCAAACTAATGCATATTTCCAAAGAGATGTCTGAAATTGATTTGTAAATGACAGAAACTTAAAACTAAAACATCTGCAAAGTGAATTTCTGCTGGTTTTTCAAATAGGAATTTATTTAAGAGTCACATTAATGTTCAACAAGAACATGGTAGTTTAATCTAGGAATTTATTTAAGAGTCACATTAATGTTCAACAAGAACATGGTAGTTTAATCTCAAGCAAACATAAAACTATGAGTGGATGCAAAATTCAGAATTTGAGTAGATAATGGATCTAACAGCTATTACTTTGCAAAGTCCATAGTAATCTGCCTGACTCAGCAAATCAGTATTTTGCAAATAATGCATATAAAATCATACCCAAGCAGCAAATCGAAAGGCCAATGGGACCTACTGTGACACAGTTTCTTTTTTTATTTAGTACAGGGTCTCACTACGTAGATTGGACTCCTAGTGATCTGCCTGTGTTCAGCCCCCCCAAGAACTGGGATGACAGTTCTTGGCCACCATACCCAGTCTCAATGGACATCTCAGTGTGCCCTGGGGTGGGGCCAACTTGGCAGGCCCGGGGCAGGCACTTTAAACCACTGAGCTATTTGGCCAGCTCTTAACTTTCCCTTAACAAAATAAGAGGAAAAAAAAATCAAATAGTAAGACTTGTAATCAAATCAACAATTCCTAAATACACTAATTTTTTAACCACATAAAACTTAATATAGGAAAATAAACCATTAATAATTAGTCATTGGTAATAAACTATTTCAGTGCATGCAAAAGTATTTTCTCATCTTCCAGTGACTAAAACAAATATGGTAACAGAGTTGCGGACAGAAGTCACCTAAGGATGAAAATTTAATTAGAAAAGGACTTTTAAGCAGTAAAGTTATGAAAGCCTAGATGAGATTATAAAATGCATTTACCTCAATGAGTTTTTACTTTCATGGACACAAGAATGTTCTTGGCTTGCCTTTATTAGCAAATAAACCGCAAACCTAAGTGCAACAGCTTTATGTAGAGCAATACTCTAACCTAAAAATTTAGCAAGAAGCTTAATTTCTAAGCTCTGAAGCTCAAGGATACCATTCAAAATTACACTTTAAAAAAATTTTTATTTTTAAAAGGTACAGGGTCTTGCTCCACAGCTCGGACTTGTAGTGATTCTCCTGTCTCCGCCTCCTCAGCACTGGGATTACAGGCCTGCACCACCTACGTGGCTTTGGTGGCTGGCACAGTGCACTTAGACTTTTGGGGCTGGCACAGCACTGTACCAGGGATTGAAACTGGGGCCTCGCACTTGCCAGGCAGGTGCTTAGGCCACTGAGCTGTCTCCCCAGCCCCAAAATTACACGTAGTAAATTTTTTTTCACATAACTTTTCATGGAAAGAAAATACTAACTGAACTTGTGTATAACTTTTTTCTTGGTTTAATGTTTACATGAAATAATTATGCAAAATTTTAGAAAAGTATAATCAATCCAGGGGCATGTATCATTTTTCTTAGGAGAGTTTCTCTGTGTTCCAGCTACTTCATTGCTTATTACATGCTGTGAAAAGCAGTAATAGTTCTTACAGCCAAATATCACTTTGTAAGAGACCAGGTGGCTTTCAATATTTACCATATAAGTCATGCATGAAATTTAAACATTACAAAAAATGACTTACCAGTTGACACTCCTGAAATATGCACATTTTCAGAATGTTCTGCAAGAGCGCCACTTCCTAAAATTAAACATAATGAATAAACTAATTTCCAAGATAAAACTTACAAAAACTTTCAGATCCTTCTTTAAAAGGCAAACACTACATTTAATATTCAGAAACTAAAATTTCTGGAGCAATCTTTAAAATATTAGGAAACCCCAACTCCTACCAGTAGTAAAAAAATGAAACATTTTGAAAACAATACACTGCTGAAGGTCAAATATACAGATGTGATTAACACCAAAGAACTACCACCTAATAGTCAAAAAAGAACTTGAATACTTCTACCAGAAAAGAGAACCATCTATTTCAACAGTTTTCTCCTTTCCACTAACCTTATCTGTTTCTACCCAGAAGTTACTGACAGGTTTTCTAGTACCGATTCCTGGATCATGCTGGATTAAATTTGATATTTCTAGGGCTCTGGCTTTACCTTTTTCTTTATAAACTTCTCTCCCACTTCTCCCCTGTGTCCTTTTGTGGCTGCTTTGGGTGACAGTGTGATACACCTGTGTCCTCTCCATTCCCAGTGAGCCCTGTCCTAACGAGCAGGGTCTGCTTTGAGCCAGTCTGCTATGACTGAGGCTCTTCATGCCCCCACCCAGCTGCTGTGCAGAGGGCTGGAGGTGAGGCGGCCGGTCAGTGAGGGTGCGAAGCTATGGAGGGTCCAAGGGTGAGCCAGGGAAGGGGATCGAGCACAGCCTGGGATCACTGTTTTTTTGATGGTATTGGTTAAAGCTGGTGATTGTCACAATGCATTTCCTCTATGACCAGGTTAAACCTATAGCTCTGGTTGATGGTACGCAATAAAAACAAAATAAAACAAAACAGCGTGTCTCTTACAGCAAGTAAAATCAGCCAGAGCTATAGTGTGATTACTCAAGGGCCACACATGCTGGTACCGTTTTTTTTTTTGGTTTTTTTTAAAATAATGTCTTGCATTACTGCTTCCTAAATCTTTCAATCTTTTCTCATCAATGCTAGAGCATGATAGTGTGGGTGCTACTTTAGAAGCCCCTGATTCTCTATAGGTCGCTCCAGAACTGAGCACACAGAAAATTTCAAATAACTTACTGAATGCCATGCTAGTAAAATAAAAGTATGGTTCTAACAGAACAGCTTTTATTGCCTTGAATGAATGTGAGCAGTGTACCTTTATGTCTCATTGTGTGAAAGTTTTTTTTTTTACTGTAAATTACTTTCCTCTACCACTGTTCGTTCGTTTTCTTTCTTTCTTCCTTCCTTCCTTCCTTCCTTCCTTCCTTCCTTCCTTCCTTCCTTCCTTCCTTCCTTTCTTTCTTTCTTTCTTTCTTTCTTTCTTTCTTTCTTTCTTTCTTTCTTTCCTTTTTGAGACAGGCTCTCACTATACAGTTCAGGCTGGCCTTGAGCTCACTTTGTAGTGCAGGCTGGTCTCAAATGTGCAACGATTCTCCTGCCTTAGCCTCCCAAGTACACTGACTGCCTGTTAGCTCTAAAGTTTTCTTTTCCTTATTAACTGGATCTGGCATTGCAACTGCTCAAGCATCCACAGACACAGAAGGAATTCTGCTCAGAGGAAATGCATCAGAAGAACCTCAGAAGGTGTGGGCAGGATTGTCTGTGGTGGCTGGAAGCAGAGTGAACTCTGCTGTAACTAGCAATTTTTCCTTTGCAGCTCTCACTTCTGACCACTGGCGTGCTGCAGTCACCTCCCTTCATGGAGCTGCTAACTGCAGGCACAGTGCCTGGCGCAGAGCCAGTGATGGAGAACTGGAGACAAGTGTGCATGAGATGTCATGATGGCGACTACAAAATCATGCCCACTAAGCACTTAATAAAGTGTCAGGCAAAAGCCCTGAGCAGGTATTTATTTCTGTAACTTTGTAAAGCACATTAGTAAAGAATAAAATAATAGTAACAAAACTACATTTTCAGTAACTATAGCTGTACCCTTCAAAATGAAAAGAACTACTATGCTTCTCTTAGTTAATAATGACAGAGTAGAAAGATGAAGCTGTCTAAGCCATGGTTAGTTTATAAATAAGCCTGATTAGACTCACTCAAGTGCTGTATGCTAAGACCACATAAGGCACAATTGCTTTTTCCCAGCATTGCTAAATAGTATGTACATAGACCTGAAACTACTATAACATGGCTATCCATCTCTTTAACACACTTTACTGATAAAAAAAATAGGTAGCAAATGCAAAGAAGCAGATTCAACAAAACACCTGCCAAAGTCAGCCAAAGATTATTATAAATTGCTTTAACCCTTGCTAATCACAAGTACAAAAACAGGACTGGGTGCACTGGGATGCACCTGACACCGAATCAGGATTTAACAAGGACCTCTCCTATCCTCAGTAATCTGGGTCTCCACCACAGTATGGGCTTAAACCTTATACTTAAACAACAATGAATACAAGGTGTGTCATCTGTGGTGCTACAGTTTCTGTGTCAACTGAGCTGTCACCTTCACAAGTGGCTCATGGAGATGACTGGACCAATGGTGAGCTGTCATCAGCTGAATATGCACTTAGGAGGTGGCCTGGCTCTGTCTGTCTCCCCTCCTCCCCCCACTTGGCTTTCTAGTTGTGCTAAGGGAGCTTTCTCCACCAGTCTTCCCCATGCCATCCATACCTGGAACTAGCCCATCATGGCCTGAAACCTGAAATGAGGAGCCAGCTAAATAATTTCTTCCTTTAAATTGTAAGTGCTGAGCGTTTTGTCCTACCAGTTGGAATTCTGATTAAAAGTGTCTAATATCATTATAGTAGCATATAAAACTTTTGAGATTATTAGGTGTATTTTATGTTAAAAATCTTTTTTCAATTCAGTGAGAAAAGTATAGACAGGAGAAAATAAGAAGCAATGTGATGCAGTATTTAGGTCTGTGGCTTCTGGGATAGGCTGTCTGGATGCTAAGGCCAACTCCTCTGCTCACTATGCAGCTAAGGGCAAACTAACTTCTCCATGCATCCATCTCACCTGTCACAAGGGACTATTCCCAACTCCTGTGGCCAGCATTTTGAATCTAATGAACTAATAGACTCATGCATGACTGGTGCTAACATTGGGTGCAAACATCAGAAAAAATGAGGCATCCAGTACCTCCTAGTAGATGAACACACATATAAAAGGAAAAGCTCTGATCCAGTCTTCCCAGTGCCACGCGGTCCAAAAGAAGCCTCTGAGAGGACGGAAATGTTCCTACAGCAGCGAGTCTAGTGCTAATTTACCCAACTATACATCTGAAATGGCTCCTGTGGCCGGCACTGCCATATTAAACTGACAGAGTTATCAAACCAAGTATCAATTTAGAGGAAAAGCAGAGGATGAGGAACATTTTAGAATCACACTGTAGAACACTCAGCAAACTCCAGACTGCAGTTCTAGAGGAGATATTTATATGGTAAAGCTTTTCAAAAGTTTAAAAGGACTGAGAAAGAATTTAATAAATTATAAACAGCTGAAGGGAAAGATCAAATAATTACAAAGTGTGGGTTGCAGTGGATTTTGCTTTCATAAACATTTATGACATTCATGGGATGATTATAAATTTAAATTTCTAAAATAAAGCCCAGGTGAAACAATTCCTGGGGTAATGGATGATACATTTGTTAAAAAATGAACACATCCTATCCCTTAGAACGGTTCTCTAAAACATTAATGGATGAAATAAATGATGCCTATTGTTCTCTTTAAAAGAGTAAGTCACAAAGGAATAGAGTAACAAATGACAGAGGAGATGAGCTCTTGTTTTATATAGCTGCTGGGGGCCTAGGTTTGGGATATGGAATATCCATTATCCCACTTATTTACTTTTACCCAAATATTTGAAATTCTCCATCACAGGCAATATAAAAACTGGAAAAACCCTCTCTGAGAGTATATTACACTATTTATGTGAAACAGAAAATGCTATGTAGATTTATACCAATGACTCATGCATCCTAAGGTATCCTAACATTGGGTTTTACATCACACATGTTGTTTTATTCCCCTCAGTATCTTAACCTACTGCCTTAAACCATGTAAATCACATTAAAAAACACCTTTCTGATAATTCATTACAGTTTTACACTTCTTTTCAATTTGAGCATTAGAAGGAACTATATAGTTATAAATAGAAATTATGTGAGAAGATAGAAACAGAGGACTCAAAACTGAGGTCATAGAAGCCTCAAATCTGACACTGTAGTCCGACCATCACCTTTTATTTGTGATGATATATATGCAGAAAACAAAGCCAGGCAAATCACACATAAAAACAATTTTTATGAGCACATGTTTGTAGTACATAGTGATTACAGGCATAGGTGGAATTGATACCTGTCTACACATCTTAATCCTTTCTACTTTCTCTTGCCCTCCTCTCCCTCCATCTCTTCCTTTTTAACTACCAATACAGGTCTCACTCCCAAGACCCAATAGGGCCGGCTAAAAGGCTAGGTTTAACAGCAGAGGGCTCATTTTGCTTTGTTATGTGTCAGCAGATCTAAAATCAAAGTGTGCAGAGTGGCTGCTTTTTCATGCTCAAAACCACTGTTAAATCCTGGTCCTGTTAAACAAGGTCTTATGGATCAAGTCCTCATCTACAAAGACTGTTCTCCTGTACCAGGGCCAGACACCACAGGAAGAGGACAAGAGGACATGGTAAGCCGGACGCTTCAAGCTGGGGCAAAATTCTTACCAGAAGCCAACCTTAACAGCACTCAGCTCTCAGACTTTCAACCTCCAGAATCAAGAGAAAATGAACTTCGACTGTTTAAACCACATAGTCTAAAAAAAAAAACAAAACCAACTTCTGCATATAACCTACTACTGTTGTGGACTGCTGGACTGTATTGGATTGTTTCTGCTGAATTCTCACACCTATAATATTTAGATGCCAATGGAATACCCATCTCTGACAGGTCAAAGCAAAAAAGAAATACTATCTTGTATTTGTATATACAGAATAGTCAGCATAGATATACAGATACTCTCACTTAATTCAATGAGTAAAAAGATTTGTAGTAATAGTGTATAAATGTGCTGTCTGCTGCTTGTGGTACGGATAACCACTAAGAAGATAACAATGTACAATGTATTAATTATTGAAACTGTCCTATTAATCAATTTTGAAACTGTCTCATTGATATTTGTTTCTCAATAAAATAAAATTTTTAAAAAAATGTTAAAAAAAAAAAATAAACCACATAGTCTGCCATTCCGTTCAAACCAAACTAACACATACACTTTTTCCAGGTAGAGCTGGACCAAGATGTTTGAGAATCCTTTGAAAGTGTGTGGAGTATTCATTGCATTTTTCTAGGAAAGGCTCCACAAATAATTATAATTACTTCCTGCCAAAAAGTTAAGAAGTTCCTGGGAGATATATTTTCCTAATCTATTCAATTAGTAGTCTTCTAAAATTATTTCTATAGGTTTTTAATTACAGTCCATTACAGACTTTAGGAACTGGGCTGAATCTATTTGCCACTTGAAAGAGCAATAATTATAACATCATTCATAGAAAGATGCATTATAATTTTAAACTATATCAGTGTAATTTGGGGGCTATGTATTTTTATATGTTTAGGCTTCCTGTAGTATTATCATAGAAAGATTTTATATTTGAAATTTCTTAGAAATAACTAGTTAAGATACAAATACTAAATAAACACCAGCTCCTGCATTTAGAGAACACATCCTTTCCCTCAAGGAACATGCAGAGATCTTTAGGGTTCCTGCTGCTGAGCACCAGTGAACGTTCATGCAATGGAAGTAATTTCTTTTATTCCAAAAATTAACCTGAACCACTGATAAAAGAGTTGATGACATAAGCAAGGAAAGAAATGTGACAACTATATGACTTTACTGGGTTCTATGTGTGCTTTTAACAATACTTCAAAGAAATTACTGTTTAAAGCTTGGTCAATACCTGTGGAGTTTGAATTTTTGTCGACCTTAACCTAGTGCTGTCTTTTGTATCAAATATCCTGCTGATATCTTTCTTCTACCTTGTTATTTATGAAAGATTAATAGTTTGTTCTATTTCTAGCTATCTCTAGATTCAAAAGCAAGGAGTCATGAATGATAACTATGCATCCTGCTGACCAGAAGCTGGATCTTAGGTTCTCCAATCGCTCTAGTATGGAGCCAAGGACATGCCCATTTAGGGTCACTCTTCTGTCCTTCTCTTACTTCACTTTTGGACCTTTTCTCTGGCTCTTTTGTATCAAATGTACACTCAGATATTTCTTGTCTGTTGTAACAAGTCCTTTCTTGCTAGCACACCTCTTTCCTACCTTAGTCCCTCTCTGCTGTTTATTTTTAACCAAAGTATGAAAGAGGAATCTAGACTCACTAATGAAGCTTCTATAGCTATCATTTATTTCTGAACACTCTCAGTCTAGATTTTATCACTATCAAATTCCTGAAATGTAAGTAGCAAAGGTTAACAACAATATACCTAGAAAACACTTTGCCCTCAGAAACATCAACTCTGAATCCAGGTGTCTGATGGCTGGAGAAAATCATAACACTATGAGCAACACTATCACTATAAATTCATGCTTTCAATTAATCTGGCTAATCAATGCTGCTGCCTAATCTTTTAATAAAACTGCAATAGGCTGTATTTCTAATTCACTTGAAAACCACACCAGCCTTCATTATTCTCAGGCCATCCAACGACTTCCTCCTACAACAGACCTAGTAAGCTACCTCCCTTGCTAAGAGTCTTTACACACCCTTCTTTGCTTTCTAGAAAACCTTTTCATACTGTATGCTTAAAGGCTCAAGTTCCCCAAGTTGGTAGTTCTTCCATTCCTACAACAACCAAGCCTTTCAAATTTTGCTTGGTTCCTGCATTCACTGAACACGAGCACTTACCTTGATCTAGTCACTGTGTTTGTGCTTTGCATTTACTACTTACTGCAGTCCTGTAGAGTACCTGGAGATGCAGACAGTATTCTCACTCTCTATGGAACAGGTTTGACTTAAGAGACTTATTCAAGGCCATGCAGCTGATAAGTATTTAGACAGATTTTTTTTTTCTAGTTCAAAACCTATAATATTGAAAACCAGCAATAGAAGCTAACACAAGCACATGCTGTGTACCAGGTGATGGTCTAAACCGTTTTTATGCTTCAGTATATTTAATCTTCACAATAACCTATGAGGAAAACGTGACCACCATTTCTACCCTAGCAACTCGCTACTTTCTTACCATTTACTGTTGTGTTATCTAGGTGCGTTAGAGTATGTTCTCAGCCTGCTTGTCCTCTTCCACTCTGTGCTTTGAATGGTCAGCACCTCCCAGTTGTTTTAAGCAGAAACCTGGAAAGCTTTCCAGATTTCTCCTTACCTCTCCATTATTTCCTAACTTCATGATACTGCTTTTCTATTTTGCTTTTGCATTTTGTTTCGTTTGCATTAAATGTAAGCTCCACAAGAAGCACAGAACGCCTGGCTCATTAGACAATCAATATTTGCTAAATCTAACAATAAATGAGTTTGCAAGCTGGTTTTCTACTTTTGATCATAAAGTGCTCTGATCTTTTACACTGCCTTCTCATGAATGTCTTTATTTGCACTAATATTAGAATGTTTAAAAAGGCACATCTTGTATTAATCCTAAAAACTAACCATTTGTGCCAGTTAACCCTAACTCTTAATTTGACTGGATGGAGACTCTGGGAGAGGTGGCTGGACTGAGGCATGATGTATTCCTAGCTGAGCGAACTGCAGCTAGGAGGAAGGGCCCTATGTAAGGAGATGGATCATGAGGATTATGCATACCTGGTCCCTGGCCCATCCCTTTGGCTCTCTCAAGCCCACTATGCTTCTCAGCTGAAAGGAACATAGCTTTCCTATGTGGTGCCCTTTTACATGTTGTTTTTGTCATGGATCCAGCTAACTGTGAACTGAGACCTCTGAAACTGTAAGCCAAAATAAACCTTTTCTCTTTTAATTTGTGTCCAACATTCTGTCCCAGAAAATGGCAAGCTAATATGTTGGTCCAACTCGTTTGTATATACTAGTCTCTAAGAGCCACCCTGAAATGGTCTTCCCTCTCTCATCAGTCTTTTCTGCTTTCACCTTCCATGTACATTTCACCTTCCAAGCACTGCTCAAGTGCCTAAAATTCTGCTATTTTTGAAAATGATGTTCTGTCTGCCTGGAACAGTATAATTTTCCTGTGTTTCCACCTGATCCAGGAGATGTACCTCTACGTATGAGTCAGAGTCCCCTGTGCCCCCTGTGTGTCGCTTCAATGTTGTGAGCATATTACTATATAGCTCTTGCCATCTTGTGGGGTAAACTTAAATGCTATCCCCTTGAACCAAATTTTGAGTACCTTAAAGGTAAGAACACCTCCTGTTTCCCTCCTCATCCCCTTCCCTGCCTTGCTGTTTCCCAGCAATGATCTCCCAGTTTCTGAGTGAGTAAATGTTGATTTAATGATTCACAATTATCAGATTGTGAAATAAGGGATGAAGCTTTCCTTATACCATTAAAACTTTGGTTCACTTTATAGTCAGAAAAGTAAAAAGGAGAAAGAAGAGAACAGGGAAGTATAGAGTGGAAGATAGGCACTACGTTATTGATGAATGAAGAAAACCACAGGCAAGCGGAATTCAGATTCAGCTGTTCACCCCTGGGGACCTGTTCTTGTCCTGTCTTGCAGCACGTAAACAAGGCATATCACAGCCCCTGAGCAGTTGCACTTTCAGACCCTACGAAGCTCTCTCTGTCCTGGCTTTGACAGTCTATTTGGGGAGCAGAAGGGAAGGCAAGGACATCAATTTTATCCACTTAGGGTCATCAGTAACTCCTGAGTTCTGCATAGTTCACAGCCCATCAAGTGTCTAAAGAATTCTTTCTTCTAAGCAGACAGCTAGGTTCCATGTACTTCTACTGAAGCTCACCACTTACTACTCATTCACAAAACCTTAAAATAATATAAGCCAACTTGGCATTACCCTAAGTATGAATATGAAATCAAAGCTTATTCTTTTTCACACAACTTTTAAAAGTCATCCTCTGTAAATAAGCTAACTTTGCTATATAAGTATGTTTCCTTGAGTAAAAGAAGAGGAAACTATTTTCCAGTATGTATTTGTTGCTACATACTTTTACAAATTCTAATTTACTTATTAGGACAAAGTATTTGGATAGGTACTATCTTCACTTTACAAATGAAGAAAATACACTTTAGAAAAACACAGTAGTAACTTGCTCAAAATGACCAATCTAAAAAATAGAATACTCTGTCTTATTACAAGGGCCATCCATGTAATTCCTTCACTGTACCTTTCAAAATATAAATAGGTCTTATTTTGGCTAATATTTCACCACTTACAATACTCAACTGATTTATATCCTTTTATTTTAAAACAGTCCTAGTGGGCTGGGGAGACAGCTCAGTGGAATAAGTGCTTGCCTAGTAAGTATAAGGTCCTGAGTTCAATTCCTGGTACCATCAAAAAACAAAGCAAAAAATAAATAAACAGTCCTAACAGTAACTGATACTCTTTTTTTTGTGTGTGTGGTACCAGGGATTGAACTCAGGACCTTGTGCTTGACAGGCAGGTGCTTATTCTACTGAGCTATTTCCCTGGCCCTGATATTCCCATTTTGAGGCCCAAGAAGTTGACACACAGTAATTAACTGGACAGGACTAAATCTAATATTTGTGAGTGTCAGAATCAAATTTCTGATAAAAGCAGAAGATGTAGATTCATCCTTGATAGATGGCCCTATCTATATTAATGACATTTAGACACCATGAACAGGGAAAACCAGTGGCTAACCCTAACAGAATCCAAAGGATGAGGGTGTTTTCAAAAGACAGGCTGGTGCAGGTAGTTACTGTACAAAAGCAATTTGTTTTGGGGGCAAATCTAGAATGTAGTACGGACTGTGTATGATGGCATGATGTCACCATGGAGAGTCCTGAGTCCTGAGCAAGGAATCTTGAGTTTGACTCCTGCCTTTGTGAAATACGTTAAAGTAATGCCAGGTATCATTTCATCTCTATATATCACAACATATAGTTTCACTTATCCAGTCTGTTAATGATAATTCTTGGCACCATTTAATATGGCCAGGTAAGAATCAGATTTTCTTGGTTGTTCCCTAAATGTCTGTTTAGTCTGCTTATTTGAAGCAGGACCAACATCTTGATGTCACACTGTGGATGGTGTGTGTAGGCATACTCTGTCATGTTCCATGCCAATGATCTGCTAACAGAAGCACCAGACCAGTTGTCTCATAAAAGCTGCCCATATTCTGTTGTGCCTCTTCCTTTTGGCGTCACTTTACTTTATCCCTCTAGCTTAAGCCAGCAAGCCTTTTCTGTAAAAGGACGAGAACATAAATATTTCAGGCTCTGTGGATCACGTGGTCTCTGCTGCAACTCCTCAGCTGTCACAGTAGCACAACAGCAGCCACGGAGAAAGCATATGCCTATGAGAGGTTGTGGTTCAATAAAACATGAAAACCTTTCCTCCACAAGCACTGTTCTCTGCTTACCCTGAAACAGTTTGCAAGGGAAGAGGAGGATAATGCTGGACTCTACTCACTGCTGTTCACTTTCAGAGTACGGCTTTTGTATGGCCGCAGTGATGTGGTGTGTTGCAATGGTACATGTCTCACATAAGCCCACCATAAGAACAAGCCTCAAGGGTTTTAAGCATTCAATGCATTTCACCAACTATCTTCATTACTGGTTTTGGTACTCAAATGCTCTCATTTTGGGCCAAGTGCCCCTTTGTACTGTCACTGTGTCCTTTTGGCATGCATAACCAGTTGCTGAAGTTTCCATGCTTCCTGAGACAACAGATATGCCAGGCTCATCTTTTGTTTTTGCTGTTTCAGCCTGGAATCGGCCATTCATCCACCACCCACAGTTCCTTTCAGTGAGAAATAGAGCCCACATTTACTGCCCTCTCAGTTACAGCACCTCACTAGGGAGGGCATACAAAATATGTGATCTTAAATTCTATGGTCAAAGTTTTAATGTAGCAAAATCTCACTGGAAAAATACTGGCTCTGAATGAATGAAAAATGCTTAATTCCTCTGTGGCTTAGTTTCCTGAAAAAGTTAAGTGAAGGGCATCTCACAGTTTTAAGAAAAATGATTAAATTAATATACAGAGAACATTTTGAGCAATAATTAATATATGGTAAACAATAAAAGTTAGGTACACTCCAACATTCAATACAGTAGTAAGCTATTTTTATGACTTGATCATAGGGGAATTAATGAAATATTTCAAACAAAAATTAGTAAGAGCTTGGTTTTATAATATTACTTATAAACATGAATACAAAAGTCTAATATTCAACATGAAGGACGGTGAATGTACAAGATAGGTTAAATAATCCCAAAAAACAACTCAAGGGTCAAATGACTGCCATTTCTACTACTCAAGTACACACAACCATTTCACCATGTCCTAACCACTGTTTACTATCCTTACTGTTCACCATTTTGAACACTTGGCTTTCACTAAATTGATAGGTGGCATTTCTCTGTCTGCTTCGGAACTTAATCTTCATTTGTAATTTTATTAGCTATCCAATTACTGCTGCTGTAAATTATTTTCTGTCCATTTGAGGAAGAAAGAAAATTAAAATTTGATGTAGAAAGTATTTGCATAAGTTACTTAATAACCTTACAAGAAACCTTGAGGGTAGGTAGTGTAAAAATCTAATAACTTGGCATCTTTTCATTTAGAAACCCCGATTAATAGAACCAAAATTAATTCAGAAAACAATAAGAATCTGGCATCTAAGGCTCATCTATCTCTAGCAGCACAAGTAGATGAGCTCTAGTAACCAATTAAGGAGAACAAATGCAGGAGGAATTAGTTTGCCTGTGAAGCTCAATAGTTTAGAAGGTGCTGAAGTAAGGTACATAGAAACAGTACAGCATAATGGTTGGAAACACAGATTCTAGAGTTACGCTACCCAAGCCCTCCTGCTTACTGATTATGTAAACTAGGCTAAGTATACTCTGTGTGCCTCAGCTTCCTCATCTGCAATGTGGAAATAATATTATTTATAAATAGGATTTTAATAACAAGAAAATGTGTGTGTGTGTGTGTGTGTGTGTGTGTGTGTGTGTGTGTTTATTGTTTTAATGCTATGTCCCCCTTAATTCATATGCTGAAATTCTAAGGTGACACTTGGGAGTTGAGGCTTTGGACATCATGAGGTAATTATAAGCAACAGGAACAGCATCCTTATAAGACAGATCCTACAGGGGCATCTAGCCATTTCCACCACAGAAGGACACAGGTGTGGAAAGCATGGAATGTAAACAAGAAAGTAGATATTCCCTAGATACTGAATCAGTTGACACCCTGATCTTGGACTTCCAAGCCTCCAAAGCCATGAAGACTAGATTTTTGTTGTTTATAAGTAACCCAGTCTATAGTACTTCGTTATAGCAGCCCAGACATGTACAATCAGAAAGACATGTGCCTTGAGTCATGTGACCAAAACACTGCTGGCTCAGAGGAAGTGCTGTTTGCTGTGTTATTAGAAGAGTTTATACATCAGTCCCTCCTTGTCACCTGCTCTTTCATACGTCAAAGTGTGTTATTCAGATATTACATTGCATTCCAACTATTGCACCTTCTAATACACCAGTAGGTATAAAAATCAAGGCATGATTTTTAAAAAAGTGCTAATTCAGATATCCCATCCTTTAAAAAAAAAAATTGCCCTAGAGATTCCTGTCCTGTGGTACAGAAGCACTGCTTCTCAGGTGTGAACATGAATCTGTACCTGACAACTGTTAAAATGCAGATTCTAATTCATATCAGGGCAAAGCCTGAGTTTGTGCATTTCCACCTTGACTCTAGGTGTTACAGAGGTGGCTAGTCCTAGAAAGACACTATGAACAGCAAAGATCTAAGTTTCATGAATGAGCTTCTAGAAGTTCTGGAACCACAAGACACTGTCTACAAATATTTGGTGAATGTGCCTCTGGGGATTATTTTCTGAGGAAAGATGCCATAGTTCCCATCATATTCTCATGGGTGGGCTGAGAGAACAATAGGGAAAGACAAAGCACTCCAGAGCTAAGATAAAATAAGACTGCCATGAAATAGAAACCTTTACACACAGACATTAAAGACAAATTATAATTCAGAAGACTAGGTTGCAGAGTCTTTAAAGTATATAATTAAAATACACAAACATGAAAGTCTAAGAGACTAAACAATAAGGCCAGAGTATCTAATATTAGCTTAGTAGAAAGTAAAAAAGAAGAAAACGTAATGGATTGAATTTAAATACATATGCATACATGCACAGCTATATATATATACACTTCTATAATATATAAATATGTATGTGCATATATAGTCAAATATAAAAATAATATAAAATTGGAAAAATCAGTATGTATGTACATGGGCAAAATTAAAGTGAATATCCCAACCTTTTAAAATGCAGCATACTAAAAGACACCTCCATTAATTTTCCTCGTGGTACTACCCTTCACTTCACACACATATCCCATTGTTCCTGCCACTCCTGAAGCTGTTCTGAAGTCCTCTTTCCTGAGGATCTCTGAGATGTGATTTAAAAAAGCAAAAACAAACAAAGAAACAAATAAACAGGGAATGCTGCTGCTGAGTGCCATGGAAGGGAAAAGCAGCTTGTCACACACCGCACTGTGTCCTCGCCCACCTTATTCACCAGATCTGGCACCATGTGACTCCTGCCTCTTTCCCAAAGTCAAAATGACCATGAATGGTAAACATTTTGAATTGACTCGGAATAACCAGGCAACCACAACAGCACAATAAAAGACTTTCAGAACTACTTCAGAAAGTGGTCAGAGTAATAAGATAATGTGTTTAGGGTTAGGGGCAGTATTTCAAGGGGAATGAATGGCAATGCATCTTTTATTGTAATAATTTTATTTAAACATTCAAAGTAGCTTTACATCATATCTCATATATAATGGCCAACCAAATACCAAAGTAATAATGACAGGATATACATGTAAACTGGTGAAAACTGTAAACTCTTAAATATGCCAAGGCAATTATATGCTTCTGAAATAGCAAAACTACAGGGTCTAATACTGCAATTTAAAGCTACGAGATGATAAAGTAACATATGCAGAATCCTAAACCAGCAGAGTCATTATAAAATTAAAAAAACAACAACAAAACCTCAGAATATATATAACCCATGAATATTTCTGGGAGGAGAGAAGGGAGAAGAAACAATTCAAGTACATGCTTAAATAAAATAAATTCCACTGGACTGAAGACTTAAGAAAAATGATGTGACAAAAGAACATAAGAAGAAGAAAATCCAAGGAAATTAAAGTAATTGCTGAGAATGGACATGAAATTTGTAATGGAAATTTTTAACCATATTTTTCGCCTTAGGAATAAAATTTCAAAGATAAACACAATAGAAAGAAGAGTATGTAAGTTTCTCATGCATCACCTTCCCATCATTAAAGGTGATTACAAATACCAACAAGGATGCCTGTTCTTGTGACTTCTATTCAACACTATTCAAGGAAGCTTAAGTAAGGACAATAAGGCATGAGGGAAATACTATCTAGATTGGAAAGGATGAAGTATTTCTACTTACAAATATGACCCGATCAAATATACATAAAAAACCCTAAGGAATATGTATAAATAAAAATCCATTAGGGTTGATAAACAAATTCAGCAAAGTCATGGATTCCAAGAAAGGATATACTCCTGTACAAGGCAATGCCAATCAAACATTATATTTTTAAAATTATACTTAGAATATGTAAAAAATATAAATAAATTTAACAAATTAAATGGAAAAGCTATGATCTGAAACTATAAAGCATTGTTGAGAGAAATTAAAGACTTACACAACTGAAAAGACAACTATGCTCACGGGTCACGACTAAAATTGTCTAAATAGCAATTCTCATCATTGCTCTCACAGGTTCACTGTGGTCCATACCAAAATCTCAGCTGCCTGTTCCCCATCGAGGAGTTAATCCTATCCAAAATTGCTAAACAATCCTCAAAAAGATGAATAAAGTAGAGGATTCACGTTTCTTGATTTCAAAATGTACAAAGCTACAATATCAAGGAGACTGTGCTGATATCAGGATACACACATAGGCATCTACAATGAGATCTATGTAAATGGAATGAAGTTGAGAGCTGAGAGGTAAACTCAGCATTACATTCAGTTGATTATTATTATTTTTTTTACAAAGGTGTCAAAAATGGGGAAAGAATAGTGTTTCCAACAAATAATGCTGAAACAACAGGAAGCCAAATGGAAAAGAATGAACTGACCTCAATCTTGTAATGCTGAAAACGAAAAGATTTAAAGCCCCCAAGCAATCTAGGTCAAAATACCTACCCCTAAAGACTCAACTATAAAACTCTTTAGAAAATACAGGCCAATCCTCTTCACCTTGGACTAGGAACTTAATTCTTAAGTATGGCAGAAGCAACAGTAACAACAACAAAACTAGGTAAGTTGTAACTGTCTCAAAATCAAAAGTACTGGTGCCCACAGAGAGGTATATGAGAAAGTGAAAAGACAAACTACAGAACATTGAATGTATTTTCAAATCACAGAACTCTTACAATTTAAAAAAGAAACCAACTAACATATGGGCAAAAGATCTGAATAGATGTTTCTCCAATGAATAAAAAAAAAATGCCACCAGCCGGGCATGGTGGCGCATGCCTGTAATCCCAGCACTCGGGAGGCTGAGGCAGGAGGATTGTTGTGAGTTCGAGACCAGCCTGAGCTACAAAGTGAGCTTAAGGCCAGCCTGAACTGCATAGTGAGACCCTGTCTCAAAAAGAAAAAAAAAAAAAAAAATGTCACCAAACACATGGAAGACATTCATTACTTACTAGGAAATGCTAATCAAAGCCATATGACATAGCACTTTATTAGGACAGACATGATAAAAACAAAACAAAACAAAACAAAGCCCTGGTAAAGACATGGAAAAGATGGAACAAACTGGGAAGGTAAGACAGCACCAATATTGGAAACAGCCTAAAAGAAAAAGTTATCCTATGCCTAGAAACTCTACTCCTCTGCATATCCAAAAGAACTGAAAATATATGCACATACAAAATACTGCACCCAAATATTAGCTCAATCATAATAATAAAGCAGTTTTAGCTAAAAAATGGAAGCTATCCCAATGTCTGTCAACTGATGAACAAATAAAATGTGGTATACCCAAGAGAATGGAATATTATTTGGCCAAAAAAAGAACTGAATGCTGAGTTCTGCTATACCATGAACAAATCATAAAAATATTATGTTAAATAAAAGCCAGGCACATAATGGCTGTATGTATATGAAGTGTTCAAAATAGGCAAATCCATAGTGATAGAAAGTCAATTCATAGTTGCCAAGAGCTATAGGGAAGGGAGGAAAAGTTAAAAAACAAAAACAAACAGAAAAAAACCATACACATACCAAAAAAATCCAAAAGGTAAAAACTATTTAATAGGTACAGGATTTTCTTCTGAGCTAATGCAAATATTCTGAAATTACATAGTGGTGATGATTGTGTAACTCTGTGACCATACTAACAACAACTCTGAAAGGTTCAAGTTCAACTGCACAAAAAGTGCTATCAAAAAAAAGTATACCACTGTGACGAAGTGATTTATTCTGAGCACATATATAAAAATCAATCAATGCAATTCATCAAGTGGGGGGAAAAACACATAGTAATATTAGTAAGTTATAGAAAAAGCTTTTTTCCCCTTCAAATTCCAACACATACTAATGAGGAAAACTCTTGCCATTACTACAAAGGAACTTCTTAAACTTGGTAAAGGGCATCTACAAACCCCATAGCTAATGTCCTTGGTGGTAGAAGTGCATGCGAAACGAGGCAAATACTCTCAATGCTGGACCTGACAGAGTGTGTAAAGAAACAACACCACTGTCCTTGTGCACAACTGAAGTAATTACATGGAAATTTTGCATAAACACTTCTAGAACTAACAAGCAAGTACCTCAATTCATACCCACAAGTAAAGAACTGGAAACAAATATTTAAGAATACTATCATTTTCAGTAGCTTCTTCCCCAAACTGGAGCAATGTCTGTACAACTCTTTGAATATGACCACCTTACAGAATTAGGATCTTAAATAGTGAATAACCTCAATAAACCTGTTCAGTGTGAATCTAGGGAAAAAAGCTCCTAAATGAAACAGGCATAAATATAAAATACTGAATCTATAGTCTTATGAAAACGAACTAATGAAAGAAGTAAAAGACACATAAGTGAAAGATGTTGTATTCATGGATTAGAACAAAACCCAGTGATGACACAAACACTTCAAAAGTGCTCTACAGAGCTAGCCCACTGCCATTCCGAATTCTAGTAGGGTACTCCGCAGGCAAGCGCAAGCTGACTCTAAGATAAGGGACTGTGAGGGGAGATGAGTTACAATAGTTAAAAAAATTGACAAGAAAATTGAAGAGACTGCACTGCCCCACTTAAGGATTTAATAAAAAGCCACAGCAATCAAGACAATTAGGTAATGGCAAAGAGATTCACACAGAACAACGGAGCAGAAGGCAGAGTCCAGAAATAGAGCGGCCATGGGGCCACTTGGTCTCTGACAGGGACAGAGGCCACGCAACACAGAGAAAGGATAATTTTTCCAACAAATGATGTTCAAACAAATGGCTATTCACAGGCAAAAGTGGAACCTTTTTACAAATCTTACACCTTATAAAGACAAATCTTAAGACCTAAATGTATAACAAAACACGAAAATGTTCAGAAAAACTGAAAACCTTGACCTTGATTAGGTGAGGTTTTTAAGAAATGACACTAAAATGGAAATCATAAAGTTTTGCTTTGCCAATGGTATTATGTAGAGAATAAAAGACAAGTTACAGATTCTGAGAGTAAAATATGACTCTCAAAACTTGAAAATAAAAAGAATTAAAAATGGGTAACAGACTTGAATCGCTCACCCAAATGACAAAAAACGAACAAAAAGTCTGCCAAGAGATGCACATCATTAGTCATTAAAAAATGTTCAAATCAGGAGTTACAACTACACAACTTTTAAAATGAGAAAAGGAAGGAGTACAGACAATCCAGAGAGAGGGAGAATCACTCTGGAAAATGATTTGGTACTTCTTTTAAAGTTCCCATATACTTAAAACTTAGGTCCCGCAAACCCTCACTACATACCCCAAAGGAGTAAAAACTGATACCTATGTAAAAAAATTGTACATAATTCCTTACAGCAGCTTAATAATTTCCCCAAACCAAAAACTCAAATGTCCTTCAACAAGTGAATTGGTAAAACTTCAGCATATTCACTCAATGATATTCTGCTCACTGGTTAAAATAAAAATCAGTGAAGTACTGATTCATGCCTTATCAAGACACTGCACTGAGAAGCAGCAGCAAGTCTCCAATGGTTATACAGTGTACCAGCCCACTTACATGGCCTTGCCAGAAAGACCAACTGTGGTAATAGACACATCAGCCATCAGCAGAGACTGTTATGGGTCAGTAGAGGGTGAGATTATAAAGGAAAAGCAGAAAGAGATTTCTGGGGTGATAAAACTGTTTTTATTCCCAAATTTGATGTCAGCTATGTAGACTTTAGGACCAAAAAGGAACAGTCAATATTGTGCCATAATTTTTTAAAATTAAAAAAGCTAGAAACTCAAATAATAAACAAAAATAGTAACAAAATAAAAAACAAGGAAATCAGTATAACATTAAACCAAGCCAAAACCTAATTATTTCACTTAAATCAGAGAAACATGGTGAATCTGTTCAAGAAAGGAACGACAAAAACAAGACAAATGGTTATGACAACAAGTAATAAAATCACAGGAATACAAAACATTTTTAAGAGAGTATTATTTATAACTTTAAAACAAGTATGAAAATGTTGATCAAATAATACTTTAGAAAAATATAAATGATCAAAATTGACTCAAGAAACTGAAAAAAGTAGCTATTCTTCCACAGGCATCACACACATACTCTAGTTTTAGAGTTCTAACAAACCTTTAAGAAATGTATCACTTATTGTATGTAGCTAACTCTCTACTTGGAAATGAAAAGCAAAATAAAATAACAAAATACAGGGATAATCAGGCACTGTAATGATGTTGTGCATCTCTTGGCATACTTTTGGTTGTTTTTTTTTTTTGCCATTTGGGTGAGGGATTCAAGTCTGTTACCCATCAGTTTTTACTCCTGATTCTCTCTACCCAGCATCAAACCCAGCATCAAACTAAGCCCCCTGGTGCCCCACTTCTAGGCTTGCCTGGGCTACAGCGACTGGAGAACTGTCTTGGGCTGCATATAAAATACATAATATAGTTAATGTATATAAGTAACCAAACTTCCTTTTCAAATATTTCTATTATTTCATTAAGAAAAAAGGCAAGCTGCTAGTGGGCTCAGACTGAAAACGCTGACTAGGAGGCTGGGTACCAGGCACCAAGATACACAGGAAATCAGACAGGAGTAAGTTCTAAGGTTCTACAGGTGAGCATCATTCACTCAATTTTTCTGTATTTTATAAGCAACTACAAGAGAGGAACTCAAAGGTTTCCCAATATAGAGAAATGATAAATGTGTAAGGAGATGTAATGCTAGGGGCCATGATTTGATCATTACAAACTGTATATATGTACTGAATGGCCACACTGTATGCCATAAATATGTATAATTACAGATCAATAAAAATGTTTTTTAAAAATCAGCCCCTTACTTTAGTTCAGTGGAAAAAGTAATGTACAGTTGAACCTTAGGCAGATTTACACTATGCAATTTCATCTACATTCACTGCATCAACCATTTTACTTGATGCGCAAAGAAACTTTCGTAACAATGCTAGAGAAAAAATTGAATGTTTTCTCAACTGAAACTTAACATCTCCATCTTCCTTCTGAAGTGAGCTCATGACTCCCAGGCCTGATCCATCCCCACTGAGGTTGCTTATGGACTTCTTCAGTCCTGAGGCCTACTGGCACGAGGGCATCTACTTTTCTATAGGCTCATCTCTACCATGCTTGGCAAAATAAAAGTTAACCACATCAGAAATGGAAACATTTTTTTCATTGGCTCTTACAAATATAAAGTACAGTTTTTCCTTTCCTATCATAGTGCCAGTATAGGATGTAATTAAATACAAGTCTCCTTTCCTAATCTTATTTTTGGTGGTAGGAGCTGACCTCAGGACCTCACATTTGCAAAACAGGTGCTGCATCACTGAGCTCTACCCTAGCCTTTCTTCCCTAATCTTAAAAGCCAACATAATCAGAATGGGACACTAAAAGTGCTATGCTGCTTGCTGACCACTGAAACCATCAAAAAAGATCCCAAGTAGGTTTAAAAGAATGAACAGACATAAAAATCAAAGAGGACAGAAAAAAGAAAAGGGATAGAGAGAAGAAGGAAGTAAAGATTAACTACAGACCGGATCTCATACATACAAATGCAAAACCTAAAAAAAAAAAGCTAGTAAATGTATCCCAATGGACTAAAATGTATCGTTATCAACTTGGTTTGCTATTTTCAATCATGCTAAAAAAGGTTCACTATACGAATCATATAATGTCTTCCAGTTATAAATTCTTTTACTCAGCAAATACTGTATTATCTTGCCATACGTCACTATCTCTGCAAAATTTGCCTCAGCATAAAACAATTCTACTCTTCTCATACTTTTTTGGCTTAAAAAATAAACTGTCATCTTATACATCACTATCTAGCATATTGTTTATGTTAATATGTAACAGGTTTCTTGTCAGTGTAGATGGACTAATATGTTAACAATTTTTCTGCTTTTACTTCTAATATTATTTAAGGTGTACATGCATTTCATTTAAAAATATTCTTTGGATTGCTGCAAAATGGCAGAAGCCCAAGACCTACAAGTCTGGGAATTGCTGCTGGACCATGCACCCTTATGATCACTTATCAGTTTACTCATCCATTCCATTGCTGATGTACAGGACCAACTCTAGTCTAGGTGGCAATAAGTAAGGTGCTAGGAGTAGTCTGTACATGGCTTTAGGATGAGTTCAAGTGTAGGAGTGCAACTGCTGGGCCACAGGGCACAACTATATTCAACTTTAATGGGCAGTATTTTTCAGAGTGGCTACTGAGCATTTGAAACATGGGTTAGCTTAACCAAGATGAGCTATAAAGTTAAAATTTATATTGCACTGTGAAGACTCAAAATGAAAAACCTAATTCAGAATATCTCATTATTTTTGATTGTCTTATTTATTGCTTTTATTTAATATATTGAAACAGTATTTTAAATATATTGGATCAATTAAATTTAAACATTAATTTCATCAGTTTGCCTTTTTTTAAACAAAGCTGCTGAAAATTTAAAACTATATGACTCATATTTGAGACAAAAAGAAGGGCTCTTCATTTTGAGGAGCCAAGGAAAGCTCCCCACAAGTGGCAGTGTTTAAAGAACAAGCAGGAGTCAGCCTGAGAAGAAAGTGGTGGAGGAAGGGAAACAGCAGGCAGAGAGGCAGAAGAGACTGAGTGTAGGGCCAGGAGACTGGACAGCAGAAAAACAGGGATTCAGAGAGAGAGGTACAGGGTAGGGGCCAGGGAGTGATGGAGAACAGTGCAAAGGTAACCACCAGCCAGCAGGAGGGCTCCAGGGAGGTACAGGTATATTTTAGGAATGGGGTCTACTGTGGGGTTTTTACACAGGCAGCTCTGTATCTCAGAGACATCATCCTCCTGCTCTTGGGGTGACCTGATGACCCAGAGCCAGGCCAGATTCAAGTTTAACTGGGAATGTCACAGCAATGCAGGAGAAGAGAAAGTACTATCCTCAAACAGCAGCATAACAGCCATGAGCCCTGGCAAAACACTCTGCAAGGGTTTCCTTTCTTATAATAATAGTGTAATAATAATGCTCACATTCATTTTTGAGGACTGACCATAGTATTTATTTTTGCAAAGATCTGTATTCTGTCAGTAAAAAGTTTTAGTGTCATGAGAACAGGCAATAACAATTTAAAGAAACTGAATATTGCAGAATACATCAGATACAAAGATTCATCTTTTATTTTCTCCTTACCAGACACTTATTAATGAAGTTGCCTAATAAAATGCTTACCCTTCTCTTCATATCTGAAAAGGCAATTTCTAAACACCAAACATCTTACTGTGCTCCATTTAATTCTTTCTTTTTGCAGAACTGGGTAATGAACTCAGGCCCTTGCACTTGCCAGGGAAGGGTTTATTCCATTGAGCCATCTCCCTGGCCCTGCTCCATTTAATTCTAATACTAAAAGATTAGCACCATTTTTCATTTCCCTAAAAAACCAAAATATAAGTAAATTAAAGGTATCAAGTTAGTCTCCTTTGATGGTAAGAACATTAGTATAAAATAATTTTCCTCTTCACACTGAACACTAGTAGGGCAGTCAGTGATTAAATATTTAAGAGGAAAACTAGAAAACTGTCCTGACAGTTGTTTTGTTTTGTTTTTACTTTTACATTTTGGAACCTTCTAAAGTTATAGCTTCTTTAAATAAGCCATACAATCCAGAAAAAATGTAAAAGGTCACCTATTCTTCCTAATATGTTCTGAAATTCATGAATCTACTAATATAGTCTTGCCTTTTCCAAAGACATAGAGCAATTTTACTGATAAATTTAAAGCATCTGACTTGGGCAACAGAGGTGTGTAAAACCTAGATTTGTCCCGTGAACCCCTCCTGCCCCGCTTCTTGCCAAAAATCCTTGAGAAAACTAGGTTTTCTTCTGCACTTACATCACAGGACAGCAACACCAGCCCCATCTTCCACAGCACCCTGCTTAACTCCCCACCTCAGTCTTTCAGCTCCTTTACCTCGTTCTCATTTGCTGTCCACCCACTCACAAGATCCCTCTGTACATTGAGTGTTCTTAGTATTCTCAAGGTTAAGGAACAGAAATTTAACTTCCTAAGAGTCAAAGATGTTCTAAATGTGGTTGTACACTTCTGTAATTCCAGCTATTTGGGAGGCTGGGGCAGGAAGAACACAAGTTCAAGGACAGTGAGGGCAATTTAGCAGGACTGTTTCAAAACAAAATAAAAAGGGATAGGGATGTAGCTCAGCAGTCCCTGAATTCAATACCAGTACTGAAAAAGAAAAGAAAAACAATCACTGTCAATATTTATCTTTTCCTCTCCATTCTTTTTCATATCACATGACTGAGAAAATAGGAGCAGCTAGATGCAGTCTCCAGCTCTCTCCCTCAAACCCTCCAGATGGAAGCAACAGTAATACCAATGTTTCTCCTTCCCACCTAGGAGAAGAAGGCTGGTTTTGATCCCACCTAGGGCCACTCCTACTGCCTTGGTTGACTGAGCTCCTGTCTCTCACCTGGGTTCCAGCCAGTCTCCTGACTACCATCCCAGTCTAGTCCTGCCTATTTCACAACACTCCACAAGGTAGCAAACGTGACTGTTTTGACATAAAACAGTTATGCCACTTGAACCTCTTCATAGTTAGCACTTAAAACCCCAAACTGCTCGGGTTTCCAAAGCCCTTGGGCCCTGCATACCATGCTAACCTTGCTCACCAGGTCAGTCTCTCTGTGGACTACGTACTCCAACGACAGTGATTTTATTAATGTATTGCAATATAGTGACTTTATTCCAGCTCCTTGCTGATTCCTGGCCTTTCATAAGTTGCTACCACATGCAAAGTTCTCTTACTCTGACCCTTCCCTAGACAGCTATCCTTCAGGTCTTATAAATGTCTCCTGTCAAAGAAATCATCTCCTAATCACTCTTATTTTCTTGTCTCTCCCCTTTGCTTCTGAGGGAGACCTCACAGCTCACGAGCTAGACTGTAAGCTCCAGGAGGGCATAAGTGATGTCCATCAAGTTTCTGTATTGAACACAGTACCAGACATAAGCTATTAATTGCTCAACAAATATTTGTTAAATGGATTAATGAGTGACGAAACAGGATTAGGCTGCAATCCTGACTCTATCATTGACTCCTGTTTGAGCTCAGGCCATTCTCTGAGCTTCAATTTTCTCTCCCACTGGAAAGGTGTCAGTACCTTGGGAGATGGCTAGATAACAGCGACTCAAACTGGCACTCAGTGAGGCCAGCACCGCCCATGCCCATAACTTAATAAAAGCTGAAGAAGCATTAGTTTTCTTCTTTCTCTTCCATAGTTCAGATGGTGAAAATTCCCTAAGCTAATAATCAGTACTGAAACTATAAATACTTAAAACTACTGAAAAAGAATGACATGCACCTGAACAGATGGATTGCGAACTTGAAGGCACTGATTCTGAATCTTGGAAATCATGAGTCAGTAATGGGTGTCTCTTACCTACCTCTCCTGAAGAGTATTGAACAGAGGAGAAATGGGAAAGGTAACCTTACAAGTTAGGGACAGAAAGAGTATGAAAGTCTAAAAGGTACAACAGATACTGTGAAAGGGAAAGAAATTATTCAATGGGAAGGAAAAACTGGGAGAAGGAAAAGGACAACTGAAAGAAGGGCAAAAAATATATTTAGGTATATATTTAGAATAGTTTGGATGACTGTATTGTCCATTTGTGCTGGTCTTTTGAAAGGAGAATTAATGCTTAAAATTTTTTTTCCTCTAATTTTTTTTCCCTCTTTTGAATTTCTTGTAACTTCTTTGTTATTGTTTTGTTTTGCTTCTCTGAATAGATCTTACACATTTATATCTGGTAATCTGAACAACTAATTTAAAGATAGCATCATCTTTAAAGAAAGACAGAACCCATCCTTCAATTACTATTACTTTGTTTAGTGAAATCTTGTAACATTTCTATTTTTTTTCTATCACTATTTTGTATTCTTTCAAAAAAGTTACAAATTAATTCAATGCCACTTACTAAATTTAAAAATTAGAACAATCTTTAACCTATATAGATTTGTAGCAAGGATTAACATTCATTATAAAATTCTAAAATCAAAACATTTTATTACTTAAATCTATACAGATCTCACCTAGTTAACATATTTACTTCTTCATTTTAATTGTATTATTTAAATTGGCAATATCAGTGATCAAATTTAAAAAACTAAACAAAAAGCTGTAACAAAAACAACTCAGATCAGAAACACAAAGCTCAGAGTTCTTTATTTCTTGATAAGCTTTTAAATGTCCCACTCAATGAAAACAAGTTTTAACATTTTAACTGCTGCTCACTTTTCAGTCTAACACCCCTCTTACACTTCCTTCAAAGACTTTCTAGATTTTACTTTTAAAATCACTTGTCAAATACATTGTTCAAATCTCCACACTTGCTCTTCCCATAATATAGTTGCCATAAAAGTGGTTATGTTAATACCTTCTACCTGATCACCATCTAGAGCTTTTGTGGAATGCAATGCTCACCTTCACTCTCTGTGAAAATGGGTACAATCTAGATTCTGAACTCCAATGAGGGCTTCTGTGAAGTGATTCACTCAGTTTTATTGAACATGTTTTATGTGATCAAGCTTGACTTGTTTAGAAGAAACTGACATCCAGCTTAGATTTTTTTTAATGTTCCATGTTCCAGTTATTTCTACAACTTTTTTTTTTTTTTTTTTGAGATGGTCTTGCTATGCAGTGCAAGTGGGTATTGGACTATGTTGCCTGGGTTGGCCTCAATCCTCTTGCCTCAGCCTCCTGAGTGCTGAAATTATAGGCATGAGCCACCACATCCAGCTTCTAGTCCATTCTTAAGCTAGAAAAATTTTTAAGTGCTGCTGAATGTTCCATAAAATCCATGGGAAATGGTTTATTCATTATCTTGTAAGTAAGTACAAGAGCACAAAGAATGTTATATGCTCTTCCAACATTTAGAATAGTACATGTGCCATAAAGACTTGTGGCTGTAAACAATGAAAACCAGTTTAGAAATGAATTTTATCACAGGCCATCTGTAAGCTACTGCTATGGAATGCTCTAGCAGCCAACATCACAAACTAACCATGGCAACTCTTCAAGGCTACTCCTTTGAAATACACTTTTAAGGTCACATCTAGGCCGAAATTCATCAAACTAAGGATTATATTCCGCTAATAGGCTCAAAATGAGTGAGGCTACACCAGCAAAGGAGAAAAGATGAGCCAGAGGGAGAATGAGCAGGACAAAAACAGCAGAGGCATTACAGGTAGTAAGGGTTTATATCACACAATTCATTTTGTTCTCTTATAAAGATGCTAAAGCAATGCAAAATGTTAAAGACAGGTTTGAATGGACATTTGAGAGACCAAGGTAAGCTGAAGGATAAAGCAATGGAAACGCCAGAATTAAAATGGCATTTGGAACATAAGCAAAGATTTTGCAAACATCCCTATTTGGAAATTCAGGTACTTTCTCCATTAGAACAGGCCCAGGACAATCCTCAGAGACCCCATCTGGGCTTCTCCCAACCCTGCATCCTGCTGAAACGGTGGAAGTCAACCTCTCCTCTCTCCTTTTAGACAAACTCAGTTAGGGTACAGCAGCCCCCTGAAAGATAGCTGCTGGTCCCAGAACAATTACTTCTAGAAAACATTCACTGTCTTTAGGCCATTATAAAATTTAAACTGTGATTTCATGCAGTATAGAGCATCAAATAAGAACTTGGCACCCAGAAAAGTATTGTGCAATTATAATGACATCATAGTCCTGTAAAAAATGGTCATGTGAGGCTTGTAACACCAAAGAACTTTTCAAAGATGAGTGAAATGTTTCAAAGATTCAAGGCACTAATTGGAAAAAAAAAATGTTGCATATTATAGATAAGAGTCCCTGTGTAAAAAAAAAAAAAAAAAAACAGTACTGGAATTCCCTAGTACTGGCCACTGGGTGTATTAGGAGTTACTTTGAGTACTCTGTTGTTTTAACGGAGCTTTTTAATTATATCTGAAGTTTACAAACAAACACTTTTGGGTGTTTCCTAAATTACAGCTAGTACCTGCCACAAAAGGCTCCATGATGGCTTCCTTAGGTTTCATCCACAACACATACAACTACATCCTACTCCAGTCGAATAAATCCCACTAGTACAGCCCCTGCTTTGTCCACTAAAACACACACACAAGCACATGTTCTACAGTGCATCTCCCCAGCGGCAGTGCCAGTGGTTCATTTTACCGCTTTGCAGACAAAGCTTAAAGTTCTGCCTGGATCACTACGTGCTTTTTTGTTATACTCTGAAACTCACTATGGCTTGAGTCATCAACCTCTGACATAACCACCTGCTAGTTTTATCATCTGGTCCCATACAGTTGGAAAAAGAGGAGTTTCAATCTTTGACTAGTAACAATTCCTCACAAAAAAATTATCAAAAGAAAACCTTCCAGAAGCACCAAACACTTTGTGTACAAGTACAAAAACAAATGCACAAGACAAATTACAGGGTTGAGAGCCTCTTTTCCCTACAGCAAAAACTTCTAGTTCAAACACTAATGATACTTATCTAGTTTGATCAGACACCACAGAAATTTAATTCTGACTATAGCGCAGGGCATTTCTAACCACCCTAGATGAAAGATTCCTCTCCCTTTCTCTTCTCTGTAAGTCCATTACTCCGGTCCCGGCAGAACCATCCTCCCGGATGGGAGAAGCGACATAATGGCTTATCGATCTCCGGGGTAGATCTAAGCCCACAAGTCATCAGACAAGCAGGGATCACAACCACTTGATGCAACGAACAATCCCAAGCCCCGCGCTGGGGTTTCTGGTCCCACACAAGGGCAGCCAGCACTCCATCCAAAGTGTCCCGCGCCACCCTATTCCCCCGAACAGAACTCGCGCGTCGCTGGGGTCCGGGAGCAGCGCCTCGTGAGCACAAGGGGGCTCGCCGGCCCTGAGGCTCGGCGCCTGCCGCACCACGCGCGCGGGCCACAGACCCCGCTCGAGCCGCCCCGCCCAGGACGCCGGCGGGCTCCACGCCCGCGGAGGGCGCACACATCCCGCGGCGAGCGCGCCCGGCGCTGCAACTTCTGCCCACTGCCCAGGAAGCAAACCCGAGCCCGCGGGGGATAGGTCCGCGGCGTCCTGGGGCCGGCAGGGTCCCGGCTCCGCCGCGGGACTCGGACCCGGGAGGGGCGTCCCTTCCCGGCCCGGGGGACGCGGGCCCAGCCCCGCCCCGGGCCGCGCGCACCGGACCCTCCGGCCCGCCGCCCGCGTCGCGCGCCGGCCTGCCCGCCCTCGGGGCCTTTGTCCCCCGGGCCGGCCGCTTCGTCCCCTGACGGGGACCAGGGCGGGGGCGGGACACTCACCGCTCCTCCCGGCCAGCAGCAGCCACAGCCACAGCCACGCGGGGCTCCGCCGCGAGCCGGGCCGGTGGGCCATGGCGCGGGCGGCGGGGCTGAGAGGCGCGCAGCAGACTGAGGAGGAGGAGCGGG